>CM067220.1:55238494-55531616 GCA_034190945.1 Octodonta nipae
TTTAGGTAACATGTGTGATGGAATAAAGTCTTACTAAAATTGTCAGAGGAATCCAAATATGTAATAATATACAGAGTGTTCCATTAAAAAAATGTAACTTCAATATCAATCACCCTGTATATGTCTTGTATACGTCTGGGAATTCCAGTGAAAGTGTTTTTAGTTTGTATCTCTCACTATCCCTCACTCTCCCTTGGAAACAGATTTTTAAAATATATATCAATATAGCCACTATTGGCCACCCTCTATAGCACCTAATTTTATTAATGCCCCATAGAATAAGGGAGGCTTAAATAAATGGAGGAGCTATTAATGATCAAATTTTTGTTACAATAAATATGTAAATGTGTTCAAAAAGTATAATGTTCCTTTATATAATACATTAATTTAAAAATAATTTGCCTCCCATGGTATTCCGTTTTTTATTTAGTCTCAAGTGACAACATAAAAATGAAATATTTGAACTCTATTATTATGACTATTTTTTATACTAGAGCTTCTATACCTATAAGTGTATTGAATATCCCAATAATGAGGTAATGGTAAAAATCGGTTTCTGGTTCCTTAAAAAATCGCGGAAATGTACAGGGAAAACGCAGACCCTTTATTATTAATTATACTATAGAAAAAGTTGCATATAATAATCTTATGATCTCTTTAAACAATACTAACATAAAAAATACTGTGTTAATCAAAAAATTAACATGCAGATAAGGTTTCAAAATTTACTAGCGTAAAAAATAACAGCGTTATACACACATGTATTATAATTGGTTGCCTTTCAAATTTCATTTTAAGACATTATCATAAATGTTGATCATTCCGAGTGAAATTTAATAAACTTTGGTGCATTCTGACACAAATTCGCATGAATAAAATCTATTAATAATTCATTGTATCGTTTGGCATTTCATTTTTTTCTTTTAGACTGAATGGCATTGTTTAGCATAATGCCGTTTTGTTGTTTTGTGTGTATGTGTACAAGGCATAGTGCGAACGTTCCCCGGCAAATCTATTGTGTTGAAAATGCCTTTGCAAAATCGTTAAATAAAAATTTCACGGTAGAAATTTCAGGCGAGCGTGGGCCGTACTCTCATTTACCTTGAAAGGCATAATGTGAAGAATCCTCTCCACAACGATTTGCCGACATAAACGACATTAGCTCGTTACGATCAGGTTGAGGGCGGTTTTATTGCATCAGGTTTAATTCCTGATTATGTTCAGCGATTGTAAAATCGGAAAATGCAATACACTGCTGGTACGTTTAAAAATGTTCAGAAAGTAGTGAAGACAACCAGTTAATTGTTTAGTATTTTATAATTAAAATAGGTGTTATCTATATCTGCCTTTTGACTTCTTTTATCTTCACAGCTTTGTTTACATTTATCGCTTTGTTAGGACGTGTGCTTTTGTTTCAACCATTTATAGCACAATACATTTCGTGGAAATGTTATACAATCCTACAGATGATCAAAGGTAAAACAAAACTACATACCAAAATGCACTGCTATCTTGTTTACAACGCATTCTAATTAAAATATTATAGTCAAGTGCGAGTTGGATTAGTATGCTAAGGGATCTGTACCACCAATACATTAGAATTTTATAAGTTTGGAATTTTTTCTTTATTTTGCCAATAAGCTTTCATGCCCATTATAATCTTTTTCTGAATTTTATGGTCAATAAGTTGGGAGATAAAGGGAAGAAAAGATCAAATTTTAAATAATAAAATATTAAATATCCATTTTATATATTTGTGTTAAAAACTAAAACAACTTATTTTAAAATATCAAAAATATATTTTATTCTTCATTTGATATATGACATGAGGCTTACGAAAAAAAATGTTTTACACTTTTTTTATTTAATGCTATAATTTGCCGCCCAAAATTAATATTAGAGGTTTTTCTTATTTTTTCAATTTTGTTTTTTGTCTTATAGTTTTGGAGATAAAGGAAGATGTATCGATTTTTGTATAATTTTGTTAATATCTTTTAAATAAATTATTTTTAAAATGTGAAAAATATATATTCATATTACTCATAATGAGTTTTTCATTCGATACATTACTTGATGAAGTTGAAAAAAAAATAAAAAATAGGTTTCACTTAATTTTATAAGTTGTCCTCCAAAATGAATATTAGAGCTTTCTCCTTATTTTTGCTGTATTGTTGAAGTTACGCCCTTTATTTCTACTTTTCACCTAAATTTTTGGTGTTTAGGGAGGGGCTGGGTTAATCTATGTACTTTTTTGTTAACATCTCTTAAAGAAATTATTTTACAAATATTAAAATATAGGTATATTTGAATTCCTCATAATGAACGCTTTCTTTTGATAAATTACATAACGCGATTGAATTTTTTTTTAATTTCATTTTTCATTTAATTCCCATAATTTTCCCCTCATCATATTAATATTAGGGCTTTCCCTTCTATTCTAATTTTTGGCCTATATTCTAAGTTTTCTAATATTTTAAATCGTATGGTTTCGAAGATAAAATGAGGAATGGATAAACAACAGTTTATGAAGCTAAACTCAGGTGAAAATCGCCAAGATTAAGACAGAAGGAGTAGGCTACGATGTATTAAATGAATTTTGGCCATCACCTCTATCACTTGCGAAAATTTTGGGGTGACCATTGGCGTACAATCAAATAACACACGTCCCCCCCCCCTACAACGGAAGGTTGTCAAATCTTACTTTCTACACAAAGCACAGATCTCGGAAAGATATCAAGAACGTGAATTAGTGCTTTGTGGGTTGCATTAGTGTAATGTGAAAATATTTTTAGGAGCATATTATTTATAACTTAATGTGGTTTGGCGTTGGGCAGTAGCTAATTATATCATTAAAAAAGATTAGATAAGTTATCGGTCTTTAGTGTTGTAGAAGGACTAAAAGTAGAATGAAAAATATTTACAAACGATTTGCAAAGAGCAGCATATGCATTTTTTTTTCAGATGATACCTATACCTGGTTGTTATCGTGAATAGTGCCGTAATTTTAAATGACGTAAAGAGAAAAGAATCTAAATTTATATCTTAAATGAAAAAGAAACATATATACTTTCTTCATTAAACATTTCTTGCATTACAAAGTGAGTGTTGTAACGCTTTAAAAAAAATTGAAAAATTATGTGTTTACGAATTTATATTAACTTTGTTCCGTTGCTGATATATTTAAATTAAGAATTAAATTACAGATTAGGATTAATACTTGAATCGTAACAAAATATTGACAATTATTATAATTCACCTGAAATTTATCTCCGTTACTCAGAATGGCATAAGGAAAAAGAAACAGAGACAGTGAGATAACAAGAGACGGGAAGTACATTTCGTAAGAAACTTTGGCATTCATCGTTCAGCTTTAAATAACTGCCGCTTTTTTTCGGCTATGTTCTACCATTATTAAATTGTATAAGGCCCGTTACAAATGTGTCTCTAATTTTTTCCGTATTTTCCTGTTGTAAGCTATTTGGGACCAGTTTATGCTTGCTGTTTTCCTGATAATTCCATCTTATATTGGGACACATCCTAGATCTTTTACAGCCCCCGGATACCAATGAGACTGGATCTTATTTCTCATCCACTTTATTCTTATTCAGTATTTGCTTCTTGTTCGGATCAAACATCTCTCTACAGATGGCTGTGCGACCTGAATTTTGTATATAACTTCTATTTTTTGACAATCTAGTTTTCCAAATGTCTGCACTGGTAGAATAAACTGAACAAATACGTCTCTCTCGAAGTGGATTGTCATTATAGAGTTGAGGATTTTTGAGTCACCATAGTATTTTGATCTTTCCGTTTATTTTGGTAGTAGTAACCTGATAAATGTATTAAATGACCTGGGTATATATACTCTGCTACAATTGCTAGTGTTGTATTATTTATTGTGATGCCATAAGTGTGCACTAGTTAATTGTAAATTATCTTTGTTTTCTTAGTGTTAGGCCTATGTCACTACTTAAGTTTAGATATTTGTTGTTGTAAGTTGCCCGAGTTTTGGACAATTCAGAAAATTTCATCAGATGATTGGGGTATGTGTCGCCAATTAAACATTAAAAAAATACTTTCTAATCCGGCTATATCTTCAGTTCATTGTTTAGAAATTGGAGAAGGTTTCTGCTTTTAATATAAGCTGTCCAAGGTGTTCTTAGATTTTTGTCGATGCAGCCACATCTAGTACGCCTTGTGCCGTTTACTGGTTGCTCCTGTCAATCACGCAACTCTACAGAGGATGGCAAACACATAGCACTTGATGATTCTAATTTAAAAAAAATGCATTTAAACATGCCATACATCGTCATGATTGCAGAGTAAGCGCTTTCTATCCGACACCCATTTCGGAAGAATGATCACAGCTCTCATTCGCTGTATTTTATAAATAACTTATTGTTGTGTGCCATTTATTAGAATTCCTGCAGTTGAATTGTGAAGTTTTTTATCGACCTCACACGGAAATTTAATTGTGACAGTGATTTCTCTTTTGTGTCTAATTTTCAACCCCCGATTCAAATGAGGGGTTATAAGTTTAAGGTGTGTATCTGTGTATCTGTGGATTTGTGTGTATGTCTGTGGCATCGTAGCTCCTAAACGAATGGACCGATTTTGATGATTTTTTTTTATGTGTGTTTAAGTAGGTCTCTGGATGGTTGGATTCTCTGTTGTATCAGATAGGCGGAGCTTCAATCGAGTTAGACCCACAAATAGGCCCGGATTCTAAAACTATATATTATTTGAACATCTAAATGGCTGGGACATTTTTGGTGAAATTTTTTGTACGTGTTTGAGTGGGCCCTGGTAGAGGTGACAGCTAAATGCTGGACCTGCTTCAGTGGTGCAGATTCGCAAATATTAGTCACGCGTCCAAACGTAACAAGTCTGGAATATAAGTATGGACTAGCATAGAAGTTTGAACGTAACAGATATGATAACAAGTAAAGAACTCCATAGTAAATTAGGCATAAAAACCAGTATGGACTAGTACGGAATCTTGAACGTAACAGATGCGGAAATGAGTAAGGAATATAAATAGTGTAGTGCCTAAACATAAGAATACGAATATGAGTACATTATCTTTCTTTAAGTGATCGCAATACAACTATTTAGACGTTTTTAATTATTTAAGGAATCAATTATTTAATTTAATATAGAGGTGAAACATGTTTATTAGAATGTACTTTTGCAATTGACAGGGTTAAGAATTGATAGATTGATTCCTTTCTTTAACGAATAAATCATGAATCGCCATTTTTAACTCCCGAGAAGTAGGTTTCGGGATGGTTTGGATTCACAATGATCGGATTCACGGAATTTATATTTTTTGAACATCCAGCTGGACCGATTTTCATATATTTTTTTGTGTGAATGACAGCGGTGGCACCTAAATACCTACTCATGTGGAGCAAGTACAGAAATATGAGCACTAGTCGCAGGTCTGAAATTACAAACGTAACAAATCCGGAATATAAGATTTTTTTTTTCATTTTAGAGATTTTTTGTGTAGGAGCTTATTTAAATTTTTAATTTTAACTTGGCAATTATCTTAATACCTATCTTTGTTATAATGCCTATTTTTAGGGTTCCGTATATACGGATACCCTTATAATATCACTCAGAATTTCTGCCTCTGTCACATCACAGCCATTTTCTCCTAAACTACTGGACGGAAGAGGTTGAACTTTGGTATCAATGTATAGTTTGGTGACCCGATCAGAAGTACATATCGTAAAAGAAAAAATTTTGATTTTAGGGGTACTTCTGGGGGGGAAAACTAAAAAATCGACCGTTCTCCCCCTGATCTTCGAAACTACTGAGCCTAAAATTTTGAAAAAAATAGGAAACATAGAGCGTTGCCCGATCTTTAAGGAAAATTAAGGAGAAACCATTAATGTTAATTTTGGGGGGCAAATTATAGAATTAAATAAAAATTTAAAAATAAATTTTAAAATAAAAAGACGCATCATGTAATATATCAAATGAAAGGTCTCATTCTGAGGAACACAAATATATTAAAAAGATAACGAAAATATATCAAAATTTACTTTTAATTTTGAGGGGCCAATTACAGAATTAAATGGAAAATATAAAATTAAAATTGTTTCTAACCCATCATGTTATATATCAAATGAAAGGGCTCATTACGACGAAACAAATATTTTTTTTTCATATTTTTAAAATAAATTAATTAAAAGATATTAACAAAAATATAAAAAATTTACCCATTCCCCCACCCTTATCTCCGAAATCATAAGCTGGACAATTTTGAAAAAACATGGAGGTATAGCCGCTCACCTGAACTTTACTGGAAAATTAGGAAAAACCCTAATATTTTTTTTGGGAGCAAATTATAGAATTAAATGGAAAATATAAAATTAAAATTGTTTCTAACCCAGCATGTTATATATCAAATATCAAATAAAAGGGCTCATGATGAAGAAATGAAATATATTTTTTCCATATTTATAAATAATTTAATAAAATTAATAATAATTTATTAAAAGATATTAACAAAAATAAAAAAAATTACCCATTCCCCCCCTTATCTCCGAAACCATAAGCTGAAAAATTTTGAAAAACTGGAAGTATAGCCGCTCACCTGAACTTTACTGGAAAAATAAGAAGAAACCCCTAATATTCATTTTGGGGGGCAAATTATAGAATTAAATGGAAAATAAAAAATTATAATTGTTTCTAACGGGTCATGTAATATATCAAATCCCAGGGCTCATTATGACGAATAGGTACAAATATATTTTTTTAATTTTTTTAAAATTAATATTTTAAAATATATTAAAAAAATATTTTAAAAAAATTACCCATTCTCCCGGTATTCCCCAAACTCTAAGACCTCATTTTTTTTGTTTATAGGAAAAATATGAAAAAAAATACCTAATTATATTATTTGGCCTCCAAATAATAGAATTAAACGGAAAATAAATTACTAGAAAACCCCCATAGCAATTTTAGGGACAAATTATACAATTAAATGGAAAATAAAGATTCAATTTTCAAAAGCATCATGTAATATATCAGATAAAAGGCTCATTATGTGAATTACAAATATATCATATTGTTAAATCATTTGTATAAAAGATATTAAAAATATTAAACATCGACTTAATTCCCACTTTAGAAACTACACTATTTAAAATTTGAAAAATATATTTTATTTATATTTTTAAATAATTTGAATAACAGATTTAATAATTTATAATTTAAACTTTGACCTATTTTGCCGTTTTTCTTCCAATCCACAGAGCCGCAAAACTCAGACAGTAGATTATAAAAGGCATTTCTGAAAGTTTACTAGTAAAATAAAACTCTAATGTTACTTTTTGGGGCCAAATTAGAAAATTATATACATATGTGTTGTGATAAAAATCAAGCGAATCCTAAAGCAGATAAAATGAAAAGTCTATGTGTGGAAAATCAAAGTGTATATTTTTTATAAATTTAAAACGCTTCCTTTAAAAGATATAAGGGTAAGTATAAGAAAAAGATACTGGAATGTTCGAATCTTGAAGGTGGTGCGGAACCCTAAGTATGCGAGTCCAACTCGCACTTGACCAAATTATTTAACATTTAACTTCACCAAATAAACTTAAACCTAACCTATGATATTTGTTTGCTCCTCCACAACCGATATTTGATACCAATAATTGGTTGAATAAATGGTCCACAAGTGTCAAGGGTCCATAAAAAGGTATTAAGTTAAACACTTTCGCACATTATAAAAAAAAGAAGCACATCGAGAACTTCGAATGCTTGCAAAAAGTTCTATATTTCAGCCCCTTGCCAACAATATATCACATGTATTGGAAAGTAATTAGTATTATAATATAATTTGAAATTATAACTTACAACATCACTTAGATAGAACTACAAAAAATAAAACATAGAACAAGTTGGAATAATTTGTTATAAGTTTTGTTTAAACTGGCTTCCACCGCTACGAATGCAAACGCGACCTCTTTCTCTGACTGCTACAGTCGTAGTCTTTGGCTGCATCTCATCCCACATTGTTTCAGTTGCAACATTAATTCTTCCCCTTAACTACTCCTTGGTTTCTATTTCTATCTCGTAAACGAGACCTTGGAGGGCTAACTGTCCCTATCTAATTGTTTGGGAATGAATTGCCTAGGATTGGTGAAGTTGCAGTGAAAAATAAATAAGTTACAAAAGTTGATATGAAAATATCTGGGAATTAGGAGAAGAAAATTAATGAAAAAGATGTTACATGAGTCACAGAATATACCACATGAGCCCATCTTCATCTTTGGACGAAAACGTTTGTGCAAACCAATGCCTCCCTTGTTCTGTTGGTACTCGGGATCCAAACTGAGTGTACCCCATGCAGTATTCGCAACGTGAGCATAATTTTCAGAGAATAATTTTAAGAACATTTTATGAAGTTGAGATATGACGCTTAGTGTGCGGTAGTTAGTATATAATTTTTTAAGGTTATCTTCTTATTGCGATGATTTAAGCAAATCTCTAAGTGTCTTCTTGGTGTTATAGGTTTTATTAAATTATTCTAGTTAGTTTATGTACACTACTGTCGTCAAGAAGCTTTATTATTTCTCCTTACGTTTCACCCAGACCGTGAGCTTTCCGGCTATGTTTTAAAAAAATGATTTTACAAAACTCTACCGTTGTTATGGTAAGTCCTGCAGGATTCCTAGTTATTTCTAATTCCGATCACCATTTAGGTTAAAAATTTTAAAACCCTGACATGACGGAACAATTGTTTTGTCAGATTTAGAAACCAAGAAGTCAAAATTTTGGAAACGACAACTTGGTTTCTGGTTTCCACCGAGTCTGCAAAACCAGTCGAATTGATTAATATCATAAATGGTCAAAAGTTATGTCTCTAAGGATCCTATACTGTCTTCCAACATAACCAAAATAGCGGAATTAAATATCATCAGTGAATTAAAGGAATAAAATATTAATCATAAATCAAGATATTAAAGAACATTCTCATTTTCGTTAATTATACAACTTCTCATTATATCCTCACCTTTGACTTTTCATACCGAAACCAATTAACATTCCGAATTAAGCTGGCTCGTTGTGCTATACAAATAGATAAATTCATTCTATTGTACGTATTTAATTTGTGACACTTCAGAATCGAAATCGCTTGAGTCAACATGACTATTTATAAGCCATAAAATATTTTGTGCTTTTATAAAGTTCCGCTGCTTAGGTGTCGGTTAAACCATATTATGATCTAAGCGGGAGGTATGTACTTTTAAGTCACACAATGAAAGCCCCGCAGCTTTTAAGGTGTTTGATATACCGCCCAGCGCAGGACCGGCATCGCCGTTTATGTGATTCCCCCGGGGCGCACAACAAAATTATACTATTAGCACCTTTCCTCTAGAATAGCTTTATCTTTCGACTGTTATAATCCATTATTATTTTCCATCGACACATTTAGATGGAAATAACCATAATGACTTAGCGAAACAAGGAATAAATATAGACTTTGCCTTGGAAAGGTTTTTCGGAAGGTAATTACATTTCGGTCAACGAAAATTCCATACCGAAGTTTCTGGGTTAGAAATACGCCGTTAGCGATATTTTTTATACCTGTTGGAACCGCTGCTATATTAAATCGAACATATTACAGAAAACTACACATGTTTGAAAGACGCTTTTAGAAAATAGTAGCTTTAAAAATTTGTAACATTGGTTATCAAGTGATTATTTATACTAAATTTTGTTTAATGACATTAGTTAAATTATGAGTGTTGTCGTATAAATACTTGTATGTTTAGAAATAATTTGTTTGTTTTGAAAATAATTCGTTAATATTTGAGATTTTGTGATCAGTTATTCTTTTTACAGACTTAAAACAAGTTACTATATTCGAGTGACGGTTAAGTGACTTTTTAACCGACTTCCAAAAAGGAGGAGGTTATCAATTCGTCTACAACTTTTTTTATGTATGAGGTGCGATTATTCAAAAACGGCTTGGCAATTTTGATGATTCAAACTACATTACAGAAAGGTCCAATATAATTTTCTATGAAATGAGATTTACAGTATTCTAGAAAATCAGAAAAAATAAATAAATAAAGATTTCAGATTTCAGCTATTTTCAATGAATCTTCACTGTTTTCTCCAAAACGCAATTTGAATATTGTAAATTGTATTATACAGAGATATGTTCCAGCTTGATTCCGTATATTTTTCTATAACGTAAAACATACCAGTTTTCTTAAAATCGGAAAAATATATACACAAAAACTATCAACATCATGATAAATATCAAATTTTTCTAATGATTTTCATTTTGATGCTTTTGAAATCAGTTTATTTTAGAGACGAAGTTAAGTTGCAGTCGCGTTAAATTGCAGAAATTATCCATTAGCTTATTGAAACGAAAATTTGTTATTCCGGCGATCTCTTCTGTGTGGAATACGGTTGAAGGTGTGTGCTTGCGTGCATGTAATATTAGGTGGTACATAAGCAGTTGTGAACATAGGATGGTTGAAATATAAGTTGGAATTGAGTTAGTTATACAGGGTGGTTTTAAAAATATTGTATTTTGTATCACATAAGTAGTTGCTCATACAAGGTGGATGAAATAAGAGTGGAGCAAAACTAGTTATACAGAGTAGATATTTGCGTTATAGAACGGAGAATAATTACAGTTATACAAAAGGCTTGAAAAATTGTCAGAAGCAGTTGAGTACACAGGATGATTGAAATATAAGGTGGAGTATAATTACAGTTATTCAGGGCGGCTTCAACAAGTTATATAGTTTGGAACATAAGCAATTGCTTAGACAAGGTGTTTGGAGTAAGGGTGGGCTAAAATTATTGTTGGTGAGGGTGTATCAAAAATTTGTTATATAAGCATAAGCAGTTAGGATATTTGAATTAGGACGTAGGACGGGGAATAATTATAGAGATGGGTTAAAAGCATTTTAGAAGCAGTTGCATATACCGGGTACCGGGTAAATGGTTGAGTAAATTTATAGTCATAAAATGTGGTTCAAAAAGTTGAATTTTGTTATATAGGGTAGACCATGAGCAGTCACATAATAAAATACTAGACATATGGGGCGAAGTAAAATCATTGGTATACAGGAATAATTTAAACAATAGAAAAATAGTAAGAGTCAATAGTGAGGAGAGGATTTGTACTTATACAGGGTGGTTTTAAAGATATCAGGACCGTTCTAATATTGTGTTGAGTTTAATTATAGTTGTACAGGGTGATTCAGAAAAAGATAGACCAATAAGTTATATAGGAGTGGCCAGTACACAGAAGCATATAGAAATGTGGATGCAATATAGAGTGAATTAGTTACATTTATAGAAAGTGGTCCAAATAATAAAACAAATAAAAAAGTCAAAATATATTTGGAAAATATAGACAAAGAATAAAAATTATAGAGGGAGAAAAAGAAGAGAACGAGCGAGAGAGAGAGAGAGAGAGAGCGAGAGAGAGAGAGAGAGAGAGAGAGAGAGAGAGATAAGAATACGCTAAAATTTTCAATTTAATTGAACTTCAATTAAATCAGATAAAAAAGTATATATGTCTGTTTTCATTTTAAGTTAGCTGAAGTCGGTGTTTTCTAAATATACATTATTGTATGTATCTTTAATTTATGTTTCAAACATGGCTTAATCGTCTTGGTTGATTTAATCTGTATTGAATTGCGAAAGTTTCGGAAATCCCAATATTTTTTATGATGTGAAGATAATCCATAAAAACTATATCATTTAGATATTTCATGATACATACTGATTTCTCGAACACGAATTAACACCTTCGAATTTTTTATAGTCAGAATATCACCGAAACACTAATTAATAATAAAAGTAAGAAAAGGTTAAACTAACATTTCGGAAAATATCAAATGTAAAGGCAGGAATAATCGTGGCCAAGATAAAAATGTTCTCGAAATCTCTTTTATGGAGTCAATAGAATCATCAGAATTCTACAAGTTAATTAATGATGCAGCAAAATAAATAGTATGACAATTGTGTGACAGAAGATTGACATACTCTCACGAAAGTGACTAACGAAGAAAGGTATAAAAACATTAACCCATTTTGCTCCAAACCATTTTCAACAAATTTATTACATTTGCTGTGTACTTCTTATCGGCTTAACTCTGAACTACCTGCATCTTTCCATCTTCACCTATGTGATATAATAATTTCAGATTTGACCTCGACATGTTCATTCATACACTCGGAATGACTTGAATGAGTTTGGTCTTCTTGATTTTCTTGGAGGTGTTATAGTTCTGCCTGATAAAGGTTTTCCGGAGTTTCGGACAGTGCTAACTGAAAGTGGAACATAAAGTATGGTGATTTTGCCATTCTTAGAGGGTAGCTCTGAATCTTCTTATAATGAAACTGTAGTATATTAGTCAATCAGCAGCCCCCTATAATTAATGATAATAGCTGCACTGCAAACGTAATTTAACATTAATTTCTCTCAGTTCCATCTGGTGAGCAATTAGTTCATTTTAAGTTATCTTAATATAATATATTTTTCACTCGATCTTTTTGTTAATATTGCATAATATTTCTTCTAATAAAACTTTATATATTTTATTACTAGAGTAAAGTCTCCACTTTTAAAAATAATTCATTTAATAAAAGTTCATTTTCCACAGGCAAATAAACAAATAGGTACTACAACAAATATATTCATTTGTAAAGTTAAGTTAAGTTAAGTTAATAAAGTAGTAAATATAAAAACAAAGCAATTTAGGTTGGCTTCACCCCAAGATATATTAGATAGGTAATTAATTTCTTTATAAGAAGCACTTGTTATTGTTCATATTTATTACTTTGTGTGTAAGTAACTACAAACAAATACTGTGCAGTTGTTACATGATTACTTAGACAATAGGTGCATACCTACATATATACTCATTGTGTAGTATTATATTTTTTAAATTTGTATTACATACTAGATTAGACTATATTACAGCAGCTATTTTGAAAAATAGTGTGGATATACGTTAATATTTAATAACTATCTAGTAACTTAAATAGATCTTTGCTTTATCCCAGTGTATCCTATGGGTGCCGGTGCTGGTTAATATATACTTGGTCAAATTTAATTTGTCCACATGTTTTCTGCAAATATTTATTCATGTTCTTCTTTTCTTACTTCTATAAGTTTCACCGGTTTAAGAACGCTCAGTCACATACAACAATGTACACACAATTTTTGGAATTCTGAGTCACGTTAAATGGTTTGGTATGTGTGAGGATAAAGCGCAATGTATTGTTTTAAAAACAGTATTAACACCGTATTTATTTTCCTAACCGCTTGATTTTTCCGTATGCAATTTTCAAATACTTATCTCTTGCAGGAAAAACAATAAGGAGAGGAATCCCAATGAACAGACAAAATAATTCAAGACCTCCTCAACAAACTTTTCGAAATTACTTATATTTAAATTGTAATTAAAAATTGACTTGCATGTCATATGTTCCTTTGTAATTATATTTACATTAAGAACTAAATTACACATTATGATTAATACTTGAATCGTAACAAAATCGAAACAACTATTTTAATTTTCCTAAAATGTATGTCCATTACTAAGAATGACATAAGGAAAGAGAAACAAGCAAACGCAAGTACATGGTTTCGTAAGAATCTTTCACTTCCATCTTTCATCTAGAATGACTGCCGCTTATTTTATTCGACTGCATATTTTTCTATTTTTTTGATCACAAAATAAACCGACCGCCTTTGGCCAAATCCTCACAAGTTAGTAACAATGTTTTCTGAAGGTTTTTTCCATGTTATATCTAATGGATTTCCGGAAATAATCACGACATTTAAAGAACAGTCGGTACACGTAGGTATGTCAAATGTTCCACAGGTTTCAGAATCTCGGTCTGACCTACGTTTTCTTATAATTTACATTGACATCTTGGTCTGACCTAGATCCTGCGAAGTTTAGAAGTTTGTGGTTTTTGAAATAAAATAGCATATGCACGATAACGATAAAGCACAGTACCCTGCTTACTTGTAAGTTGCTCGTTGGTATACATAATGAAATGGAGCACTGAATTTGCCTACAGCCATACCACCGCCCATCCAGCGGTTCCGATCGTCTTTCCTCCGTTCGACCTTATAAACAGTGAGCTTTTATTGTAAAGAGGTGAAAGTTTGTATTACATTTTGTTCGAAACCTGGCTGTTCTTTAGAGAGGAAAAAGTTTGTATTACATTTTGTTCGAAACCTGGCTGTTCTTTAGAGAGGAAAAACTTATGTGTTGGGCGTCTTGATATAATCTTTGTTTACAACTGAATATGACCTAATAAGCCGATCGGTCTGTTTTCAATATATGTATACCTAATCTCCTTTTTGGTTGTTGGTGTAATTTCTTGTTGAAGATATTTTTGAATGCTTTTATGATGTATTGTTCTCCAATTTTAATTCTGTCTATTATTATGCCAACTTCGCCAGGTGCCTTGTTGTCTTTCGTTAATGCTCATTGCTAGCATAATTATTACACATATCTCATTAATATTTTCTGTGTAGGATTTTGTTTTTTTTTGTCTTATTTATTTTCTCTTTGGCTCTTACAATAAGGTGGTCGCTACCCGTTGATAATGTGTTAAGTCCTACTAGGTCGTGAACAATATACTTTCGGTTAATACACACGAAATCTGTAGCGTATTTAGTTTTGTCATCTGAGATGACTACCTATGTATATTTTTTGTTGTATATTTTTCTTATTCATTACTTATTTATTTAAGCTTTATTGCCAACAATATAATTCATTAACACAAATATAATTGTAAATAAGAAAAACACACTGTAACTGATTAAATTTGTCTCAAAAAGCAAACCTTTGGAAAAAGGTGTTCATCGCGTACAGATTGATGTGGTGAAGAAATTGGACTAACAAAAAATCATATTTCTTATATCTGTCGTAATACATTTTGTCCTTTGTTAAATTCGGTTTTATTCTTTTGGCTGCCAATTTGGCACCTATGAGTAACGTGAAGCGTGTTTTTCCTTCTGGTGGAACAGATCTTGTTGGTGCGTAATCCTAAATTATTTGTAAATAGTAGATATATTTATGAGTTCTTAGTAGTAACACCACACACGAGGAAATGTCTGTATATTTCCAAATATTTCGTCTAAATTGGCAATAATAGTTGGAACAATTTGAAAGACAACTCTTTTTTCTTGTACATTTTGTATCAAAATAACATATTGAGTTGATGAATTCTACCAACAAGATTTTATCATGTCCATGTGTTTATGTCTGTCTCCTGCCAAGCTGACAGAAACACGATGAATTGTTTGTTGCTGACATTTCGACATTAAACGCCCGAGAGTCGTTGTCACTCTGCCTTCCTGAAAAGTATAGTGTTTCTTTCTAGTTAGTCTGTTTAGAGCGTTTGAGGTGCGTACAGAGTCTTGGATATTCTCAGTTTGTATCTGGTAGATACGGAGCGCCTAACTACGTAAGTTTTAGTATTTTTAAAAATTAGTCATAAAAATATGACATGTAAGTTTATAATAAGCCTACTTATTGGACAATTTCATTTGACAACGGGATCTTAGATACATTTATTGTTTTCAGGAGTTGTAAAATGATTCCAACAAAACCTAAATATAATCTCTACGATGAAAGAAACGGGAAGGAACTTAGAAATTTGTTAATGAATGAAGAATCCGAAAGTGAAATAGAGGATTTAAAAACTGAATGAAAATTGGAAGAAATTTCAGAGAGTGAATAAAGCGATTCAGAGCCAGTGAAGATGAGAACATCAATGATATCAGCTATTTTGTTGCAGTTCAGCAGAAGAAAGCAAAAATAGTAACTATATAGATGTGGAAAAAATCATTTTCCAAAAAGTAGCTGAATAAGTAAATAACAGCCTAATCAAACTCCCGGGTGTCATTGGAGACGCGGGAGGGTGGAGTATTTCAAAGTTGGAATTCTCTTAGGACAGATTCGCTTTTGTCCAAGATTATTCAATATACTAGTCAATATATACACTCAATTCAAGAAAAGTTTAGCAGAAATAGAGATGCTAAACAGACCAATATAACTGAAATTAAAGCGTTGATTGGATTGCTTTGTTTGGTCGGAGTATATCAAGCCAACAGACTGAATATGGCAGAATTTGCTTCTTACGGAATAGAGAAATTCAGAAACACTATGAGTATAAAAAGGATTTATTTTTGCTTATAGGTTTTCAATTTGGTCATACAGAAACAATAAAAGCGAGAAAACATATCGAAGGATTAGCACCAATTCGTGAAATTTTTGAAGAGTTTGTTCAAAATTGTCAAATGTACTATTCCTTAGTCAGTGACAATTGATCAGAAGCGGGAATTTTAAAATTTTTGGTTTCAAGATAAATAAATAAATTTTATATTTATACAATTGTATATATCCTGGAAATACATGAACAAAAATATACATTATGCAGTCCTAATCAGCCCATCAACAATCAAAAAAATTATCCACTCCGAAAACAATTCGTGGCTACGGCCCACTCTTGAAGAGTTAGACATATTATTAAACGACATCAACAACAAAACAACCGACTAAATGAACGAATACATGAGCACAAAAATTAAACAAAGAAACGACAATTCTAAAAGTCAAACAATTGTGAAAGTACATGGAACCTTATTTATAAAATACAATTTCAAAGTCAACCATATTATACAAAACATAAATCGAAAGCTAAAAGTCTTAAATATAAACGATTGCATGATTACTACCTCCGTAGACCTAGTCGTTCCCAGTTTCTTTACTAATATCCAAGATTGAAATTAGTAACATGCCATTATGAACAACTCTATAACTCATAAGATTTTTCCTAGATTTTCCCTAATAGATTTAATGAGATCACTGAACCGTTTAGAATGCACTATTTTATAATAAAGTTACACCTAGGAGCGCCATATAAAATTCTGAAAACGACTCATCCAAATTCTTCCAACATAAAAGAAGCTTTATTACTTTCTAGTGCCCGCCTGGATATATCAGTTAGCAATAAATTCTCTTAATTAGAGATTACCATTGAGAACGGCATCTGATTTAGGCTGAACGTTTGGAAGATTTGAAATTTACAAACTTGCTGGCAAGTGTGGTGTTATTCCCAAATAATGATGGATGAAGCAGATATTTTTCAGGTATGGGTAGTTCCCTTCAAATTTGATACATTAATAGTTTTTACTCTCAATTTCACTTACTGACTGAGGGCGTAAGAAAATAATTCGATGGATGTATTGGTGTATTAGGAGGGTTTGGACAAGATTTCACTTTAAACAGATCAGTATAACTCGAAAAATATCATAATTTTTCATCAAATAAATTGTACAACACATGATTCATCTTAAGGTGGCTTATATAATACAATGTACGTGAAAATACGTCAATTTTCCCAAAATACTTGATTTATTAAAAAAGGGCGGCAAGTGGCAATCATTGAGACTTGAAGCAAGTTGGTTATATGTAAACGTATTTTCCTAAGATGATTATTTTTTGAAACCCCCCTCTCATTTACCTAATAGAAAGTAATTTAATTCCTAACCTAACCTAACCTAACCTAATAGAAAGTAATTTAACTCCAATTAAATGTTAATTATAGTTATTGCAAGAATTATGTAAATTCACATGGTACTCAAACATGATTTCATAATTAATAAATCTGACATACAAAAGTAGACAAATTTACCAAGAAATTAACTTTTCGTTTGGTTTCAAATACAAAGTATTTTTTGACAGTACCTAATGCCACAAACCTTCAAATGATGTATATACTCTCTAAGGTCCATTATTGATGTGCCTTCATATATATCGACCGGTCGATTTACATTAAAAAGGGTTGAAAAATGTCGCCGGTAAATAGTAAACAAATGCTTACCGATGCTGTTTGTTTACATTTTGATTCTGAGGTTAACCTTTATATTCATATTGTATAGTGTTTTGAGTTTTGAAATTTGTTTAAAATCAGTGATTAGCCTGTATAAGTGTAAAAAACAATAATAAAACAGTGTTTTATATGCAGAAAAACGGTACATTCGTTTGCCCAATTAACTTTCCACGGGTAAGTGTCAGATCATAAACGTAGCAATTGAATTTGAGAAAAGGTAATTTAAGAAGTAAGTAAAACTACATTTTGCGTAATAAACGAGTGTTTTGATAATATCTGTTACATGTTAGTAATTAAGCCTCAAATTGTTTTTAGTATTGTGCACATCTTTTGATGAGTTTAAATATATTTATGTTAGTGGATTAGGTATAAAGTAGTATTATTTTGAATCTGATTAACATAAGACTTTAATTAAATGCTGACTTGGAACCACGTTTTTGTCTTATGTTTCATGCCATTTTGCGTTCGGTCTCATATGAAATAATTTATGGGTTCATATATATTAGTATTCATTATGTGCATTGCACGCTACCTCCAGTATATATGCTCTAAAGTCCCATATTGGAAAATTTACTAAGAAGGTATTTACTCTAAACTCAAATATTATTCTGAAGTGTTAATATAATTTCTTCACTTTATAATATAAATTTGGTCATTGCCCTTTTTGGTGGTGTTCTGATTTCTAACTTATGTCAATTCTCTAAAATATCTAAAATATCGCAAAATGAGAATCAGAATATTCACTGCAACGAAAAGAAAAAATTGGGCAGGTATTGTTTATTAGTGGGATGTTATATTTTATTATTTACTACCATTTATTGATTTTCTATAAACGATGAAACTCTTAATACATAACCTGGTCCCTATTTCTTGCACAGAAAACTTAGGTGTATAAGTATTTCAACGTTAAAAAAGTGTCAGAATGAAGAATTTTTACATTCGATTCCCATACATCTTACGTGTATGTAGGATTCCGTTAAGAAATTTTCGCTTCACAAATTTAACACCTGTATCTTAACGACAAAGCATATCTGAAGCTACCTTTATGTGAATTTATTTTTTTCTTATTTCTGGATGACAAAGCCCCCAGGGAGCGTTGGTTTTGAAACATCTTGTATAAGTTCCAGTGACCAATAAATGTAAAGATAGACAGCTCTGAAGTGTGAGCTAAATAATAGTATTTTTTCTTCGGCAACTAACGCGGTTCCAGAACATTTGTGAAATTTAAAACGAATAATAATTAGTCGCGACATCGTTAATTAAAAGATTATCTCAGTGTTAAAAAAATTAAAGGCAAACATTTACTATGTTGCAAGGAGACCATTACAGTAGCTTATTAAACACTTGTTTGAATAATTAATCCATTTAAAGCACGAAGATTAGGATTTACACATCTTCGACTAACATTTTTTTATGGAAATTTGAATACAAATGTGAAAATTATACGACCGTAAAATGATAAGAAATTGACTTTAGTAAAATATGGCCATCAAATTATAATGAACTTTATTAATTACCTAACGATATAAGGGAATGCGAATGAAGACAGACTACCGATGAATTCAGAGGCAGGAAGCTTTTATAGATAGACGACTAGTGTTAAGCCGTTGCAAAGATTAGTCTTATTTATTGCGTTATACACTATAAAGAGGTAATTAACAGCTTTAGCTCTTTTATTTTGCACTGCATATAATTTGTCCATACTGAGGGAGTTTGAAAAAACAGTTCATTGGAGGTAGAACTTGCACTAAAATTGTAAAATGCATTATGCTCTAATATTTTTATTTACTCTTCGGGTTATTGGATTTATTTAGAACACAGTCGAACTCACTAGAATTGATTTCCACTACTTTTATATTCACACAACTATTTACAATTTTTCTTGAACGCCCGATGTTTACTATACGGTAATGGAATACTGAATGAGTCCTTAGTTAGTCATGTTTTTATTGTTAGAGTTTCATTTTTAGCACATTTCTTACTCCTAGTCCATGTTTTTTAATGTTTCCTAAATTTTTTTCTATATTATATGTTTCCCTGAGCTGTTACATTATTTTCCCTACACTATTCCTTAATATACTTCTTCCCTAAGATATGTTGCGTCCTCTTCTGTCTGTAGTAGCGCCCTGCTGGGTCTCTTGATCCTCTGTGATTCTGCTCGCGTCCTCATCTGTACTTGCTGCCGGTTCCTCTTCTTCTTCGGTCCTCGATCCTCTGATTCCCTCCCCGATGATTCTTGTCTGTATCTTGGTGTGTGATTGATCTGTCCATCTGGCTGCTGATATAGTCACTGGGTTTTGGTCCTTTGATACTTCTCCGTTGTCTCTATGTGCGTGTTCTGTAGGATACATTCGTCCTGTACGTCTCCTTGACCTCCACTCGTCGGGTAATGAGTTGATTCCGTTGGTCCTCTTACGTCGTATTTCTCTGTTTCTGCATGTTCCTGTAGTCTTCTCCTAGTATCTTCGGCTTGGCGTTGTATATTTTCGATATTCTCTGTTTGCTATGGGGCATCCTGCTGGTGTTTTAGTCGGTTCTTCACGGTTGTCATTCCTCCTCCTGGTTTCCTTCCTGGCCTGTCCGCTTTATATACTGTGTAGTTCCTGATTCTGAAGTTGTCCTTTTTTTGAGCCTAGTCTCTCTCTTGTGTTGCTGCTAGGTCGGTGTTGTGCTCTTCTAGGTGAAGTTCCCGTGCGTTTTTCAGCACATTGGTGTTCCTCGTATTGATTTTCCATGCGATTAAAGTTATCTCTTCTTCATCTCTTGCATCATTGTGAGTACTGCTGTCAATTCGCCCGTGTTTCTCTTTTTTCTTCTACGGTTGGTCTAGCTGCCGCTGCGTAGCTTGTTCCAAGTACCTGTTCCTCGTTCTTATTCGTTGTCTCCCTTCTTTGGAAATTTTTCGCATTCCCTAAAGCTTCCTCCGCAATTGGTGCATTTTGGTAGGAGTTCTCTCGGTCTTCTGCATTCCCTGGATTCATGTGATTCTCCGCATTTTACGCATTTTGAGGGTCCTGTCCTGTCTTGATTTTGCAGTTTCCGATGTCCTGTAAAAGATTTTTTTTATTTTCCGTTGTTTTCTCTAGTTGTACGATGACCATGGCCATCGTTGTCTTTTATGTTACTCCCTTCTCTGTCCTGGTTGTTCTGAACATCCTGATGACCTTGATGGGTCGGTTGTGTTCCCCCTGAAGTTTCTTTATCTCTTCTTCTGTGATGAACTCGGGGATGCCCTTTATCACCACTCTAACCTTCTTTTCTTCTTCCAGGGCGTATGTTCCGAAGTCTTCTTCTGTTGGTTGCGTTTGGTACGCCTATCTTCTGTTCTTTCATGAGCCTAGTTCCCTCAGTCCACATCTGTTTTTCACGTATAACATTAGGTGGGATCCTTTGCCTTTTGTCCCTCTGGGGTTCTGTCACTGTGGAAGCATCGGTTTTGTGTGCGTAGCGGCGTCGGTCTTCTTTCTAACTGTGCTGGCGTCGGTATATTCCCTCTTCTTACCCTTGGGTTTTCCTCTCGGATCTGTTCGTCTTCAGTCTCACTGAACGATGAAGAGTCACTTGCCTGGTTTTTGCTTTCCGCTTTCTCCTAGTCACTGTTTGTACTTCCATTTCCATGTCGCTTGATCCTCCTTGTTCGCCTAATCTTCTTTTCTGTTGGAAAGTTTGATGATCCTCTTGTTTATGGCCATCACTAATCTTTTCAATTCCTCTAAATTGAGATCTTCTATCATCACCATCTTTCTAATCTGTAAAATAAGCGTTCGCCTCTCCATATTTATATTTCTTTTCCGAATTCTCTAGAAGGTTTCGCGGTAATTCGATGGAATTCGATGAATTTCCATAGCGTCAGCAATCAGCCTCGGGTAGTCAGACCCACATTTCGGATTCCACGAAATATCAGATAAAAAACCTTCACAATATGTCTCCTCATTCAACGTTAGCTATTAGTTCTTCCGTTAGGTGAGATTTTCTTGTCATAACACATCAAGTTTCTTCTTTTTTTCTCAGTAGGAATATATAATCGGTGTTTCAATAAGATCGCAAAACTTTAAGGTTCAATAAAACATAGTTTTCTGTAGCAAAGGATTGAAATATTTATTAATTAATAATCTATACATTTAAGAATTATGTATGAAACAAAATTGTGCCAAAATTTGTAATAACATTATTGTATATATGTGGCGGTATTTCATTATTACAACTTCAAATTTTCAACACTTGGTACAAACCTGTAACTTGAGATAACCCCACAGTCAGTCCAAACGTGTTAAATCATAAGATCATGGCTACCAATTCTGGTCACCAAACATGGAAATGGTACAACCGGGAGCAAACTAGTACAAAACAGTAATTTTTCACGAACAGTACGACATGTGGCACACAAAACTGCGTGATTATAGCATAGCACGATAACATTTGACATTCAGCGTTAATGCATCTTCAAAGAAATATGTTCCAATAATTGCTTCAGATCAGAATGCTCACCAAATAGTAACACGTTTTGGACGCGTTGCTTTCTGATGAATTGTTCATTGGTTTTCTGAAGCCCAAATGCGGCAATCTTGCCTATTAACGAAGCGATCTAGGTGAAAAAATCGACATTCACTTTAGTTTGCTCAAGGTCCAATTGGTAAGCTCTCTTTGGTCTGTACTGCATGGTCTCTTGGCAAAGGTCCAGTCAATTAGACTTTGTAAGGGTAAATTTTTAGTCAAAGCACACTGAAGAATAGCTGCTGCAATATTCAACTCTTGTGTACAATGACGAATCGACGTATCTACTATTGAGTCCGCACTTTAGCGAACCATAGGCGGATTCAAGGAGGGGAGGGGGCGATCGCCCCCACCGAGAGCCTCAAAATTAGTACATTTTATATTAAAACGAGGTAATTTTAACTCCAAGAGCCTAAAAGAAGGTCACTTCTATGTGTTTAAATCACATATGTATGATGACATAAATTCCTTTATAACTTTAATCCAAAATACACTAGTTGTGTGTTAACTACATATTTACATTTTTCTGAAATCCGCACTTGTAGATGTAATTAAGCATCAATTTAATGCTAAATAAAATTAAGCAAGTTATGTCAGTTTCATAACATAAGGTTTTATGGTAAACTGAATTTCGAGATCTTGTAGTTTCAGGAAAAACTTGTTCACAGAGACTCGAAATCGGGAATCATACTGCATATAATGTCATTTCCTTGTGATTTCTAGGATAAAGAATTCGTAGGTTAACTAAAAACTCTCAAAGAAATTTTGATACAATCTTTTAGAGATTAGATTAGAAGCAATACCTTGCGTTCAATGGATTGCAAAATCTTGAATACCACTGTTACTGCTACTTCGGATTATTGACAGCTGTGCTAATGGTGCAATGCAATGACAATAAAATTTCTATAAAACATTCATTTTCAGAGGCTATAGGGTGAGTCAAATCCTGCTACAATTTCATACCGGGTGATGTAAAGAAATAACGCAGTAATCTTTCGAGTGTAGCCTGATGTCTTGCTCAGTCAACCTTATAATTTCTTGAGAGTTCCGGCGACATCATTTCGTAGTTACGGAAGTTATCCCTTTCTTTAAAGAAGAGGTATTTGATGTTTCACGTGTTTTTTTTGTTGGCAGATATTTACAACCTATCGTTTTGTGCTGTTGTTAAGGAATTTATAATAAAACATTTTTCGTCAGTAAACCGTTTGTTTAGGATATCTCTCCTACTTTCTAAACTATTTTAAAAGGTTTCGGCACCTTAATACTTTCTTAGCTTTAACTTAGAACCAAGATTAAATTTTGACAATTTGTGGAACACTCAGATTAGTTCCAGGCCTTTTGTCAGAGCTACCTGCCAGATTCGAAATACGCAGAACATTTTCCTAAGGGTTTGTCCACGTAAACGAGCTTTGCGTGGTTGCGTGGTGCGGGCCGTGCGTTTCATCAAAGTGGCAGGCAAAACCTGAAACTGGGTACGAAAACAAACCAACTGAGCGACCACACAATATAAAATCGCTACAAACGCACTAATAGAATTTCCACTACGGACACAATGAATGCTTTGTATGTGTTTACATGGGACACAGCATACAAAACCCCATTAGTTAGATAAATCGTATTAATAGCACCATAACTACCATACTTGCGTTTTTACACCCCTTTGGCACCTGCCTCCTTTGCGCCTGACAATTTGTGTGTGAACTTTCTTGGCAAAATGGTAAGTTATACTTTTTTATTATATCGCATAGCAACAAATTGTAGTAGAACTCGCCATGTATCCCTCTCAAATTTAAAGTATTGATACAAATTTTGTGGTCTGAATTTCATTTTACTCAGAAATATACAAGCTTCCAAAATCTTCCTTTTAAAGCCATACAAAGTTTAGACTCGTCTGTCACTTTGTTTTAAAATTGATTTTATGTAAGCAGCACACAGACACCATAAATTGTCTCCTAAACAAGCCAACTTTAATATAAATGGGTCCATAAATAAAATAAATTATAATATGACAATAAAATTCCGTTTTTTTTAACAACTCTATATAATTTTACTATTTATTTGGCTCATTATTCAATTATATAATTTTACTGTAATAAAAAAATAAATACAAACAAACTTCTTATAACCTGTCTCATGAATTTGTGAACCAAAATATTATATGCATATCAAACTTTTTGGTTCACTAGCATATGATGACAGCTTAACTGTTGGAACAGCATTGAGTATAAGGGTTTGGTGAAAGGATACACAATTTTGTGTTTATACATATGTGACACAACAAATGTTTCACACTTATTTCAGTTTATGTATTAAAAATAGAAGAACTACTTTATATAATAATTACCACGCACACTTTATGGTATAATTTTTGATTACACTAAAATAAGTAAATTTCATTAGTTGTGTTTCAAAATGAATGGTTGTAAATGGGCGATCAAAATGTGTATTTGTGATTGCTACTTTTGGCAGCATATTTAAAAATCTAATATTCACATTCGCATTCGTATTTGCGAATATTGGAAGAGAAAATTCGCATTCGTATTCGCGAATATCGAAAATCGGACATTCGTTACATCCTTAGTATACAACGGTTAAGAAAACCCAATGAACAATCAAAATAGATTCTTAGCTTCTCAATAATTCAGAAATTACTGTCTCCAATTTGCACCAGTTTATAGAGCAAAACTGAACTCATTGTCGGGCATAAAATTCAACACCAATTCGTTATACCATCACATCACTAACAGTTTATAAAGAAGGCAGATTTTAACAGGGAACTCGTAGAAGTAAACTTGAAATAATAAAGATAGGATTTTCTTTTTTGGCTTACATAATCAAAAGTAATGAAGGAATCGTAATGGCGTCTACAGAAAAGACGCAGTTTTTGACACCATTTTTATTTACAAACTGTTTGATGAGATCTAATTTCGTTGTTTTGTAATGTTCAAATGCTTAGAATACCTACGTGTACGCTGAACGTATCGCCAGCTAAGTGAATTTGAAATTGGTCGAAATATTGGTTTATGGTAGACAGGTTTTTCATTTCAAGATATCGCTAAACGTACGAGCAGAATTCCAACTACTGTTATGAGATATTGTCAAGTGTGATGCCTAAGGAGCACAAATGAAGTTCAAAATCGACGTCTAAAACTTAGCCCTTAGGGACCGATTTTCGACAACTCGAAATTTGGCACATGAGTGGTTAGGTGGACAAGGCTTTCTTGTAATTGTTCGAACGGTTTACCGCCGTATGAGGTCTTTTGGACTGCAGGATTATCGACCCCATCTTGTGATAACTCTGACCGCGGAGCATCGACGGAATGACTACACTAGTGCAGACAAAGACAACATTGGAATGTGAAATGGCATCAGGTCGTCTTCTCTGATGATTCTCGATTTTGATTGGGTGGAGTGATGGCCGAAGAAGAGTTAGACAACGCCGAGGAGAAAAACGTCAACCTCAACTTGATATACATTAGGCGTTTATGGTATGGGGTGCTTACTGCACCTTGAACTAGGTCATCTTTAGTCTTTGTTCGAGGCTACATGACAGAGCAATCTTCAGATTCAGATTGCACACTTGGAGACAAAATAAGGGAATGTAGATGAGATATAAAAACCGGATAAAGGATATTTTCTTCTACGAACAACAAAACAAAAGAACGACAAATCCAATGGAGATAACATATCTACAGGATGGAAAACATCAGAACATCAGACTACTAAATCAAAAATCAAATAATGACCACAATGATGATCAAATGTAAACCAAGGAAAACATGACTCCAATGAGGCAATCTGAAAGCCTATACCTTCAAGTGAAGTAGAGAAATTTCGCCATGAGCCTTATTTATATAATCTATATAGTTTACTGATTAAAAATAAACAATTAGAACGAGCTCTGAATACAAGCTACAATCATAAAATAATCAAATTCACGTATTCTCCTTTTTTACTCTCCATAACTAATTACTTTATTTCTGCCATGAATCCAATTTGGAACGTGCGACTATTCTCTTTAGCTCATAAAATTGCGATACATTAATTTTTTATCGTAATTTTGTTTATAATCATGTTTCACGAATTTTTAGACACGCTTTGAACACACTCTGACTATGTTCATTTAACAAAAACTATTTTCAAGTGAATAAATATTCTATAAGGTTTGTGGAACCGATATAATATAACAACTCTTCCAGTTATTGCAGCCCATAAAAAATTAACATAATCGAATATAATTTCTTCGTTCTATTCCGTTAACATTTTTCAACATATTTCATTTTTTGTGTAGAGAATTCACGATACGGAGATCAGCAAAACATTTATTTAGCAGCTCCGATTGGTTTTACACCGAAATCATTAAACTGATGCTTGTTTTTATATCATCGCTTACTGTTAGTTTCTATATCGATTTAACCGTTGTTTAATTTACAAAAATGTAATATTATGCGCCTATTTCACGAAGCGTTAAAAGGTAGGTTTTTCATTAAATGACAAGTATAGGCCAACAACTCAGAAGTTATTCACCATAACACTGATTAATGTTAGTTTATTTTTTTACCGATATTTTCTCAACGGCTGGTAGCATTGAATTATTATTGCATTCGAGGAAACAGTAGCGTTTAAAGACCCTCCAGGTCGGAGTCCCATCTAACTATTACTTTTTTTCATCCTTTCAGACTATTTTGACTAATCTTTGTTCAATTTCTGAGAAATGCAGAATAGGTTCCAACAGTTAATTATGAAGAAGAATAAAGAAATCTCTTACACAATATTACGAAAGAATTACAAAAAGGAATGGATTGGATATTCTCAGTAAACGTCAGTGAGATTTACATATATAGAGTGTGTCATCAAAAACATCTACAAACAGGTGGCGTTTCACATTATAATATTTCAAATACAAAATCGAAGAGTCAGGCACTAATTGACCCAAGTAGTCAGAAATATGGGTCTGAACATGGTCAGTGACTTGAGGTTCGCAAACGATTTTGTTTTTGGTCAGTTCAGGCACAGAGAAAATAAGATTTAAGGGAAGATTAGAGGAACATAGAACTCAAAATGAACCTTCATAAAACAAAACTAATGAGCAAAAAGCAAACAGTGACAACGTTTCCATAGAGAACGTAAGCCAGTACATATATCTCGGCCTCACCATCCAAATTGACAAAAGAGAAAAAAAATCAAAATAGCCGAAATAGAACAACTAATGGAACTGTTCTGGGCAGCTCTGGAAAAGTTTTATACTGAAATAAGGAGATACCGATGAGTCAAAAACGTAAAGTTTATATGGCCGTTGCAGATTGCTAGTGAGGAGATGGCCTTGAAACGAAAAGCTCTATGGGTAACGCAAAAAGGGATGGAAAGGGTCCTACTGAAAATCACTCTGTAGCGAAACCCTAGTGGCAATAGGATAGGCTTATGGCAAGAGAAATCACTGAAAAATGGACACAGAGAATAATAAATTGGAAACCACGTGAAACTAAAAGATGGGTAGGGAGACCCCAAAACACGTGTATTGATAGAATCGCAAAAAAAAAGAATTGAATAGAAACATTTGGAAGAGGTATATTTCAAGCAGTGGACAAGTACAGGCTAAGAAATAAGGTGACAGAAGACAGCGTGTTGAGGACAAAAATTGGTATTCACTGGAATGTTAACCCTAGGAGTTATAACGTTGGTTCAATTTTAAGAATGGAGGCAAATCACCATATTGATTTGACACTTTAAAAAAAAACTTTATCAGTTAAAATAAATGAAGATTACCAGACTCTATAATAATAAGAGTCACCTTTCAACCTCCTGTTACCTTATACTTCAAGCAGACCAAACCATCAGATCAGGTGTGATTCCTCCAAAAAGTTTCCAGTGAACCCCTTTTTTATAATGTGTATATACCAGAACTTTATTATCTACACTTTATGAAACCTTAATTCTAAACTCGATACAGTCTATTATCACTTCTGTAGCACTGTATTTCTCTTTCAAACATTATGTCAAAGTCCTTCAAATTAATTGTTTATTTGGCCAAAACAATAGCCCGTGCCAAACTCATAGGAATTTGTTAAAAATGCAGTATGTTGTCGATCTGATGTCGCGGTCAAAAGTTCCAATAGACTCGAGACCCAAAAATCCATTATTTTTGAGATACGCAGGGTCAAAATGAGAGTGTCGATGACAATTTCCCTTTCTTATCCCCCTTATCTTCTACCTTCAGTAAGTCTACATGTATACGGATATGTCGTAGACAAATCGTGAAATTAGACATATGGTGAATTGTTTAGACATTTCATGATCGGCAGCCAGATCGTGTAATGGTTGATCAGTTACACGAAGTGGCAAAAATTTTTAGTGTGAATTAAATGAAATGTCCAAATTTTTTAGACAGTTCATAAACTGCCTAACAGCTATTTTAACGGCCGTGTACTGTTTGTGGGGCAAATAAATATCTTGAAACAAGTCAAATTTCACACCCAACAACCCATAGTGTCATGCGCCAGTGGACTTGCTACCTCTAACATTCCATAGGCATTGACTGAAAATTTGCAAACTGAGGAAGATTTGGAGAATTTAGTAATCGATAATAACAATAACAAGCACGTCAATAACAGCACTGCAACTACTACCACCACTTTTACTACTTCCACTACCGCATATGAACATCAGTGTAGTAAATGTAGTTGTGTTTTTGATGCAAGATTCTCAGTGAACAGTGATTTTTGTAAATTGTGCCATAAAGAGACTTCTATTCAACAACAGAGAGCTGATTGAAAGATGAAAATGGTCGCAGCGGCCAAAAAGTGCTTTCCTCTACTAAACAAGGCTACATGACTATAAAATTGGTGATTGCGCACTTCTTTGAGTACCAAAAGTCGATCGTGGCCCCAGTGATCCCCAGAACATTGTATGTGTCATCATAGACCAAAAAGAAAAAAAACCACGTGAGGGTCCGAAATGGGATAATAAAAGCGTGGTTCCGGCCCGAAAATCTTGTTAAAGCTGACTCCCAGTTTTTTACACGTTATGAAAGAACTTAAACAAACTCCTTTCTCTGAGAGAAGCTGTTAAAAATTGCAGTGGAGGGCAGGCTTTTTTCAATGCCCATGCAGAACATCTGACGTGCAATGCACTCCTAAAAGATGTGCGTGCTAAAAAACTAACGTTTTGTGTAACAACCGATGTCACTCAAGTTTACCATGTGTTAATAAATAAAAAAGGAAAAAAGATTATATATTTTAAGTTTTGTAATAAATGAAAAATTAAATTTTATCTATAAATAAATAAAATGAGCTGACTCGACTAATACTTTATGTTTTTTCAGTTGTCCCCTTTTCAGTAATTTAATTTCCTAGATATTGTACGATCGGCAAAACAGGTGTTAGAAAGTTCATGAACTGTCTAAAAAATTTAGACATTTCATGTAATTCTGAAACATTACACGATCTGTCTAAGGCCCAATTGCATTTCATGAACTGTCAAAAATTTTAGCCACTTCGTGTAACTGATCAACCATTACACGATCTGGCTGCAGTTCATGAAATGTCTAGACAGTTCACGAAAGTTCACGATCTGTCTACGACAGATATACAAATTGGTTGCAAAACTGATAAATAAAAGCTTTTTGTCGTTGATAATTTTTTAATTTCATCCATATTTTGGCCAGAAATTAGCCATAAATGGTTTATTTTGCAACACGGAAATTCTCCAGTAGACTCCATTATTTCGAAAATAGTTCCGATAAATGTTGTAGGGTTTCAAAAAGGCGAATTTTTGTTCTTGTCAATATTTTGATTTTATCAACAGTTTGAACATTATGGGCTGTTTTTTATTTATCTTTTGAAATCCACTGTAAAAATTGGGTACTTCCATAAAAAAACCACATCCGGATGGAAATCGTCATTTTACCAAAACTTGTAATATGGACCATTTGACTGCCCACTTCAAACCATACAACTTTTATGTGAAACTTTAATAAAACATTCATAATTTGATGACGGAATTAAAACCCAAAAATTTTATCTGAAACTTTATTTACATACTTTATATCCATGTATATATATGAAGGGTAACTGCATTTATAAGTTAAGATAATAAAGAGGTACAGAGAAAAAGAGAGAGAAAGAAAGAGGGATAATGAGAGAATTTGTCGTCGACACTCTCTATACGTGAACGGCAAATACAATGGATTTTTGGAACTTTGATCGGGACACAGACAACGACAACATATTGCATTTACAACAAATTTGACCAGGACACTTACTAAATGTTGGAAGATTGAATGGAAATTCGTGAAATTGTTGATCTATGCAGTGCAAAAGTAACTCACAGCAGAAAATGTTGAACAAATCATTTGCATTCAAATAATTAATAATCCATCTTATTTGGATATTGAGCATCTTTTGAACATAAACTTGAAATTGTTAAAACTAACGCCAGCTAAATATATGATCTGTTTTTCTTTCTATGGATCAATAAAAAAAAATTGTAATAATGATCATTCGTCGAATATCCCAATATCAAATACATAAGTACCTTCTGTACCTACTTACAACATTTTTAAATGTTGTTATCAGTTTCTAGCTTCTTGTACCATAATCTGAATTTGAATGTATACTTCACAATGGTTTCCGTTGACATAGACTACAACATGTTTTATTTTTTACTAGTGGTCTCCCAGTGGTCGAAATTCGTCCCTATTTCATGAAATTGTAAAAACTATATTTTTATAAGAAACAGAGTTGTGGAGATATCGGAGAAGTTGATGCAATGACCAAAATTGTTCACTCATATTGACAAATCTATTGCAATAAAATATTCGATATAATTATTGGAAGATTGTTCTTTGCAACCTAAAAGTTTTCGTTATTTGCCGTTTCTACTAATTTTCAATCAAGTTTAGGAATATTAAAAAAAGAGAGGACCAACAACCATAGTAGAACTTAATTATTTAATACATTCTCCATTACCGCTGTCTAACAATTTTTTACACAACACCTTCGGGAAGGTTGTAATAATAATATATTAATCAAATAATTAAATTCACATTAAAAACAGAATATTTAATATGAAAGTTACCGCAACGCGTCCTAAAAATCATTACTGATCTACTACATTGACTATTTTACCACTAATCACTAACAACGCTTGTATGGCACTTCCAGAAGTACATTCTCTAACAATAACGATCGCTCCATATATAATTACTCAATGTTTTGAGTTTTGTCAGTTGTCTGGCGTTGACAGTATGGACGTAGATAATGAATTTTTATTATATTTTATTTAATGAATGAACCAATATTATAAATTAATATTAGCATTCTGCACTGAAGATCGTCAGTAGCTACTTAACAAAACAAAAGAACTATATAAAAATAAAAGAACTAATAAATATTTATAGTTATAATAAATATAAATGGTTTATTTTTTGCATATTTTAACTGTTGATATCCTGATCTTCATTTAACTGTTAATATAGACTATATTTTAATGTTCCTTACGTGCTCGATTTCACTTTGAGCGCCGCGTTGTCAGGAACGGGTTTACACTAGTAGTTTTTTCAACCTACTTCAAAAAAGTACTTCGAGAATATAATGATATAATAGTTTATTTCTTGTTTTTGTTTATATTTTTATTCATTTTCCATATTATATAACAAGATATATTTCAAAAATAATATGCATTTCTTTTATGTTAATACTACAGGATATTTTTTTTATTTCATATTATTTATTCACATCTCAGGTCGCTTTATAGGTAGCCATCTATGAAGCGACTTGACTTTTTGCTCGACCTCCGATATTTGCTTTAAGAACCGTAGAATACGTCTCCATGGCAGAACAAATAGATATCGTGTCTACCGATGAACACATGGATTTTAAAACATTTTTTGCGAATGTCCGCCGCTGGTCACGTGGTCTACAGATTAAATCTCAAAATGTCCACTGCTGGCCACGCGGCGCTCGAATTAAATACTAGAGTATAATTTACATTTACAGTAAACTTCACAAATTGAAAATAATTATAATATTGTAATGTTTTTATTTATTTATTTACACTTCGGTTTCTTGCATTTATTTAAAAACACAGTCAAACTTAGTATAATTTATTTTCACTATTTGTATATTCACACAATTATATACAATATATCTTGAATACCTGCTGTTTACTATACCGCAATCGAATACTGAATGAATTTCTTTCGTCGGCTCTAGCTGCTGATATATTTATTCTCAGAAGGCTCTAGACGATCAAAGAGCCGCTGAGAAATTTCCTTCCTGGATTCTGGAAGATTTGAGGAATTTAAATAGAGCCATCCGCTGGCCTCGATTCACCGAGCAAACTACCTCCAGGGTTCCACGAAATACGGGAAGAAAGTCGAATCCACGAAATATCCGATGAATTCCCGGCACAATATGAACTTAGCATACAAATGTAATGGTAATGGTAACTGTGGTTGCCAGTTACCAAATTGCCATTATATGTGTGTGCTGACCAATAAATTGCTAATATTATAAAGAAAACTATTTTACATTAACACTTCTGAATAATATTTAAGTTCAGAGTAAAAGCAACGAATTGTCGTTTTGTGGTATTATAGCTTGTCGAAAACCAATCGAAACTTAGATTCTCTGTTTGTTTGTCAAATTCCTGGTTTATATTTGACTACCTTGTGAATTTACATACTTATTACAATAATTAGCTATAATACATATTTCAATATTTATACCATATAAAAAATTAAAAACTAAATTACTCATTAGTATTAATATGTATGGTAACATAACAGTGACAATTATTTTAACTTTCCTGAACATCATGTCTGTTACTAAGAATGACAAAAAGAAAGAGGAATAGAGACGAGGAGATAACGAGGGAATAAAAGTACCTTTCGTATGAAGCTTTCATTTCCAACGTGCTCTTTTTTAATAATTCAAGTTCAAGTATTGCCATTTTTACCAAAAATAGGAATATATCCATGTACATATAACCTCCTTTAATAACATGATATGCAATCTATTTATCTATTTACTGTAGCGATTTTAGTGTCTCTACCTCATTTATAGATTTACGATAATACTGACTCTGCGCCCTTAAATGATATTCAAATTTAAATTAAACATATACTATAATTAGACCAGGGCTAAAGCCTTTGAAAAGGGTAAAAAGTGAAAAAAAAATAATTGTATATATGTACAGTATACAATAACAATATAAGGAAAAATAATATACGGCGTTCTGAGATCGGGAAGTGGAAGAGGGCGGGTTTTTAAGGTCCATTCGCATTCACAAATAATTCGTAAAGTTGAGATTTAACATTTTTCCTGAGATCATTCTTAGTAAAAATGAAAAAAGTTCAAGCTCGTATATCTTTTTTACTGACCATCATTAACTATATTCTTTCAAACAACAGTAATGTATTGATGGCTGTAATATCTCCGGTTACTTTAACGAAAGATTGAACCTTATTTAGAGACATGACTTTGTTTTTTATATTAAATTTGTCTTATTAAATATATACTTTATTAACTTATTTGGTTGTTAATTATAGTAGTATATTTCGACATTCAATTTTTTTGTTTATCAATGTGACATGGAATCTTACGTTTTTCGAGTAATTACAGTAAAAATTTTAGTAAATAGCTCAAAAATTGTACATTCGAAATATTGTTTTTTTCGTTTGTTTGCATTTTCTGAGCACATTTACCATAGTAATGTATATATTTTATACACTATCAGAAAGTAAAAATTTCAACGAACAAAAAGCCCACCGACATGTTTCAATATTAAGTCAAAATAACAAAGTATTTTTTTTTTGGTAAAAGATAAAAATAAAAAACTAAAAAGTTGGTTTTTTGAATTTTTCACAAAAAATTGGGGTTGCGTAAAAAGTGTAAATAAAATGTAGATCTTTTTATTATCTACAACTTCGCCGTTTAACTTTTTTCCATAGGACCGGTTTCACACTTAAAAACTCACCCCCTTCCACTTCCCGACCTCAGATCGCCCGTAAATTATTTTTGCTTTTATTGTTGTTGTATTCTCTTCCTTTTTAAATGGGTTTTTCATCCTACTATTTTTTTTTGTTTCAAACGTTATCGACCCTGGTATAAATATATAGCGTTTTGATTGCGTTGGGTTCTTTTTTCTTTCGAAATCTCGCAATTGATTATAACTTTTGTTCAAGAATTCTTGAACGGTTATGCAAATTTTAGTATCGCAAACCGAAAATAAAGCCTTCTAAATCATTTAAGAACATAGACAAATTAACAGTACATTGTATTGCCAACACCATAGCATTGGCATGTATCTTTCCCTTCAACTTCATTTACCGGAGATGAGCTTACGAGGCGTAATAATTTTTAATCGGCAATTGGCGCGACTCTTCAACTCTTCGTTTACCATCAGTCAAGTCACTCAAATATGATTCACACTAGGTGACAGAATGCAATTTTCCACTTATTATTGCACAAGTACTGAGTATATAACTACAAAATGCTCACTTCAATGTTCCTTTTGAATTATTCCCGACTGTCGCGACTGCAATAAACATTCAGAGCCGGTTGATGTCTTTTATTTCGCTCGGAACAAGAATCTTCAACTAATTGAAATGAACAAGGTGTAGTTTATGAATACTCCTTGGTTATGGTGTTCACAACCGTCCTCTTAAATTAGCTCTTTACATGGTTGCGATTCGAATGAAAACAAAATAACGGCGTTTTTAATGTATTATTATTTGCTTTCTGAGTATCAAGCATGGCGATAGTTGAGTAGGTGTTGCGAATTTGTTATACTGACACATGCCGAAGCTGTCATATTTTTATATTATGCCAAATTATCCAAGGCGATAGTTGAAATAAGATCGGCATATATAAACGTGACTGTCTTAAGTGCCTTTCTTAAGTATTTGATACTACAGAAATGCACTTTAAAACTTAGTTCAGAACTATTGCGAAAAAATATACATATAGGGCTTAATTTCAAAACTAACTACCCAAAATAACTTTTAAAATATTTTTAAAAGAAAAATTCAAAAAAATACCTTAATTTATATTTACGGGGGACACATGTTACACGTATCGTTCACCCTGTAGTTTCAACCTATAAGAGGGGGTGGGTATTATTTCTACCAGGGGGTATCATGTGATATCTCTTCTTAAAGGTCTCTTTTTGCCAATCTTTTGACATATTATTTTTAAAAATTAGATTATTTTTTACAGATTAATGCCATTTTAAACTTTCAAATTAAAATAATTATTATTTACATGGTATTTACATGATCTGTGATCTGATCTGATCTGGTGACCATTCTATAGGGCCCTTTCTTCCAGTCCATTTATCTGAAAATTGTTCATTAAGCCAATTTCGTAGAGACAAAGCATATTGTGGACGTGCTCGTTCCTGTTGAAAAAATAGGTTTTCTGCGTCTAGCAACGAAGTTCCATTTTGATCTATTTGGTTTTCTAAAGATTTAAAACGGGATTAATCACATTTGCGAATAAGTTTAGATACAATACCATAGTTAAATTGTCTTCCGCGAATAAAGAACCAATAATTTTATTTCCGAGAACTCCGGATGTTGATTGTGCTCTTCCAAATATTTTTAATAAAATTAGGGTCTGCATTTGCCCCTTAAGCATTAATTCGCAGAATTCTAACCTTCTGTCATAATCATCCCCAGCAAGCTGTTGTAAAAGCTATATTTTGTAAGGAAATAATTTATTTATTCGTAACGTTTTATGCACAGAGTCGGCGGAAATATCTATTAACTTGGAGACTTTGGTTTTTAATGATTAAGGATCCATGGTAAAATGACCTAAAATCTCAATCTGAGCAGCTTCAGTAAAACTTTACGATTCTTGACAATTTTATTGCACACACAGTTTCCTGAAATTTATGAACTAAATCCAACACATACTGATGCCTAATATTTTTATCGAGATATCTCTGATGAAAAACATGAGCAACTGCGTGCACAGCGTTGTTCTTTCCCATTATAAATATTCAGTATTCAACGAAGCCGCTACTAATAATAAATTGTTTACACTTACAGTCACAAATATCTTTCGCAAAACCATTTGAGGATTTTTTCTCACTTGTTTGTCTCGGTATTTATACTCATGCATGCTTTTTTAAATAAAAATTCACAATTTTAAAACTTTTACGGTTTCTAGGTCATTACTCTGTAACAAATAATCTGATTTTAAAAAGTTATGCTAACCTGTAGTAAGGGAACGTGTTAAGGTATGTCTCATATCCTTGCTAAAATTTTAATAATATTCTTCATCTTCTCAATCCTTCGAGCCAATACTTCCCATAAATAGATCTTCAGCCCTTCTTCGGTTGTCTCAAAACCCTAACAGTCTCCGATCAGCCGTTCAGTTTTTCTTATCATTAATACATTTCTTCACGCTTTTAACTATTCAATGCCAATTCCTCCAGGATTGAGTTACCGATAAAACAAAAACTGCCAAAAAATATGTTCTTCTTCCCAGTTCTTTAAGCCAGTTCTTCAATTCTTCATTTTCATTTCAGCTAGTCAAAAAAGACCATTTGTCTACCTATCTTCAATTCTCTTCAATACAGTCCTTCAGTCCTAGTCGTCCTAGATCTTAAGCTTCTTTTCTTCTCAAGACCTAGAGTTCTCTAATTTCACAGGTCTTCAAGTTACTCGGTACCCTTTCAATTCTTCAGGGAAGCTACACCATAAAAAATTGGTTGAATATAGCTGCATATGATGATTATGTTGAGGATGATATACAGTTATAAGACATCCTGCGACGCTGTCCGATGTTGGTTTGCTATTGCTTTCTGTTTTCACAGTCATCATGTACTCGTGCTTCTTCTTATTCCTCCCATTCATGTACTTTTAGGTCGGTACCTTTTCCTTCTTTTTTATGATGACCATTTCACTAATTTTTTCGGAAACCTTTCAACCAGGTAAGTTGTTTCTCCTGTAAATGTAATCTTGTATTCCAATTGTTTCTTTAATGATGTCACTCTAAATCGTCTCTCATTTAAATGTTCTAACCATTCTTTTTTTGCTATTCATTTACAAACAGGTTTTATACTTGCAAAAAGACAAAATACGAAAACCGTTAAAATTTGAGTTCTTAAAAAAACATTAAAAAAATATAACCGACTTCCACCTATAACTAAAAAACTAAAAATAATTACAACAAAATACAACTCTAGCAAATAAATAACACATTCAATGTTGTTAGGTACCTACCCAGGAAGTAAAAAATGTAAACATCTGTACAAATTAATTACCTACCAATCTAATACATTTTTAAAGTCGGTGCCAAGCAAATCTAAAATCCTTCATTGCGTACTTATCTACTAATTCATCAAACTTGATTGTTGCTTGGCACCGACTTCAAAAATATACTAGATTGTAGGTAATTAATTTGTACAGAATGAGCACCTTTTAATGTTTACATTTTTTACTTCCTGGGTAGGTACCCAACAACATTGAATGTGTTATTTATTTGCTAGAGTTTTATTTTGTTATAATTATTTTCAGATTTTTAGGTATAGGTGGAAGTCGGCTATATATTTTTTTAATGTTTTATTTTCAACTTTTTATTTTTTTGAACTCAGGTAGTTTCATTATTTATTTTTTATTTTGTATGTATAACCTTAATAGACAGCACCAGGCAACATCGAAAGCCTCAACATTACACAATGATACATTTTTAATTAAATTGACAGGTAAATGTTTACGAACGCGTTGACTTAATAAGCCCAAAATATATTTATGCTTTATGGACCACGCCATGTAACCTTTTTTCAACTTTTTTTGACCACTCTCTATAACTATACCTATGTACCAACCATCCTGTACATACGACTGCCCACGGACAAGCATAAATTTGTTAGCTGCCTTCTGTAAATTATAGGACGGAGTAGATTCCATCCCATATTTAGGGAGTCAAATCCGTCCTATATTTCAACCATCAGATATAACTTCTTGTGGGCTACCCCATAAATTATTTCATTTTTAAAATTTTATATTATCGCCCTGTGTAACATTAATTCCTCTACACACTTTATGCAACTTCTTATTGCCTATAAATAATTTTTTAATCGCACTGTATAAAATCTTATAACAGTTTTTTAATCATTTGAAGACACGAGATGTAAGACCGACATCTAGGATTTTAATCACCTTATACAATTTTAATTCCACATTTTTTCCAACATTTTTATACCACCAAACGTCCACTCCACTCTATATTCCAACCATCCTGTATATACGGCTGCCTATGGACCACTATCATTCTACTACATCCTATATTTCAAACATCATATAAATGCAACTCCTTCTATCACTTTTATTGCTATAGCTAAACATCCTTTGTATAAACGCATCAATTCGCAGTTTAGTTTGACATGTGTTGTCACAGAATTTTCTATTAGGCCGGGAGAATGTGACAACCAGAAGCATCGTCTTCGCAAAATGGAAAATTTTCATTTAAATAGGTATTTGCCTGGTATACAAACAAAACGAGCTTGGTACTCATTGATTTAAGGAGCCGAAACTACTATGCTTTACTACCTATATGCTTGAATGTACATAGAAAGTTTTCAAATTCGCAATTAAAGCTTATAGTTGCTACAATTCCCGCACTATTACGTTGACATTAAAATATTTATGAGAAAATGTCCGTTATGTCATTTCGATGAAATTTTTGAAGAGAATTTTGTAATTTTCGGCGATTTTCTGCAAAACTGCTAGTTGCACGTCGCAGAAAAGTATATGAGATCACCTATGGATCTTCCTTATTAGATTAAACTTAAAAATCCACATCCATAAGTAGTTTTCGAAAAATCGACCAATATGTTAAGGATATTAGTCGATTTCCATGCACGCATGTGTTCATTCACAAATTTCATCACTTTACTTATATAATTCTTTTCTCAAATTTGAAGTTTCACCAATACGGACATATACTCTATTAAACAGGATCATATGCATTCAAAACGGTTCACCACAGGAGAAGAAATCAAACTTACAAAAAAAAAGAAAATACTGGACGAATTGATAACCTCCTCCTTTTTGGAAGTCGGTTAATACATACATATATATATATATATATATATATATATATATATATATTATATATAATATGTTATATAAGTATTTAAACAGACTTTATATTAAATTTACTTCTAATTGTAAGGTCAAATACTGTCATTATTCCCACATTGTAATATGATACTTGTTAGTCATTTTTATCACGTTCGACTTTTTACATTATACTTAGTAACCAAATCTGTACACGTCTTATTTTCAGTTCACATAAAAACTGATGACCATCCATTTTGAGACGACACGCTTAAATTGTCTTTGTTTAAGATGCGTGTCGACTCATCATTTTGTGATGTTATAAATACTAGTGTAGGACCTTCAGTCGTTAGATGATTAGTTGACTTATATTCTTATAGTTGAAAGTTGTTATTATTATTTTTGTATTAATTAAATAAATTGTTTTTAAAAAGTGAATTTTGAAAATCGTAATATAAAAAGTGGCGCAGTCAGTAGGATTCCATTACGCTGCTAGAACCGGCGTTAGAAGAAAAGCTTAACTGGTAGCGGTGGATTCCAATCCTTTGAAGGAAGAAAAGAACCTCGAGACGTCCCAACTACAACACGTAGAACACGGCAACTTCGATGTTTCGATTAATGTAAGTACAAACAATTAAGTAATCATCTCGCAAATATTTGTTTTACCAATTTGAATTTATTTTATCGATATATAATTTTGATTTTATTTTATTTTTACGGTTCGGACGTTCAATATCCCGGAACATTTTAAACCGAATTGTACTATTTTCCATTTGGGTTTATTTTACTTTGTGCACAATTTGTAATCTTCTACATTCTTAAAACAAAAACGTGGTAAACGTTTTGATAATTCTAGATATTTTCTTTAATTTTGAACATTTTTATTACCGTATATTTTTAATCAACCGAAATAATGGCATCTCCCCAAACTTCAGCAGATCCGGAGACTGAACCTTACCGGCTTTCAGAAATCTTTTCCATTGTCCCTGAGTTTGAGGGCGATCAAATCTCGCTAGGGACATTCACTGATGCGTGCGACTGCGCGTATAATATGTCAACGGGCGACCAACGCTATCTTTTACTTATACACATTAAAAATAAGCTGAAAGGCAGAGCGGCCCAATTAATTAATTCACGCAACCCCGCGTCCTATTTGGAACTTAAACAACTTTTAAACTCTCATTTCGGTGATTCTAGAGATTTGACATCTCTCATACAAGATTTACAACGTCTAAGACAACTTCCCAACGAATCGCCTCTCACATTTTATAACAGATTGCAAGTACTTACTGCAAAAATGTATGCCAATATTCAGAAAACCTCGAATTTGAATGCAGATCAGAAGATAGCCCAAACGAGTCTAATAGACACTATGGCGCTGAACACTCTTCTGACCGGTTTAGAACCGCGTTTAGGGCAAATCATCCGCGCCGGAAACCCGAAAGACCTGTTAGAAGCCACGTACGAATTAGGCGTGAATTACAACTGACCTACTTCGAAAACCAAAAAAACCTAAACAAATTCCCCCTAAGCCTAATCAACCCTTTCGAAAGTCTAATCCGCAAATTAATAAGTGCCTATCATGTGGAAGATTCGGACATCACACGTCCGAATGTCGCTCTCGAAACTACCAGACACCAGTCTATAACAATAGTAGCGGCAATAATAATAATTTTAGACCAAACCCTTTTACTAATAATTTCTCACAAAATCAGAATCAACAACCTAAGCAAAATCAGTCACCCTTCAGACAAAACCAGTTCTCTAACCAGCCAAGAACGTTTCAGCAAAGTACGCAGCAACCACGCCAATCGGTCATCCAACGGAATCCCGGTTTTCGCCCAAATCCAAATAAAACACATCACTTAAATTATACGAATTACCCTAACCAGGACGATGATTATTATACAGTTAATATCAACCCTACGATGATTACAATAGCACTGATGATCAAAGGGAATATGATTATTATAGTCAGTCATGCAATCCAGAAGCAATTAATATTAATTATCATACTGCTGATAACTATCAAACTGTCGATTTAGATCCCTTAGAGAATCAAAACTATCAGGATTTTCTATCTCTTCCAAATTTAGACCACCCTCCAGACATAACGACCAGCCTCGCAACACAGATCCAAACTATCAATCTCGACGACCTGAACCCGAATATAAACTTTCCGGAACAGACATTTCTGTAACTACTCTCCATACTGTAAACTCCAAAAATCTGTACTATATTAACGATGCGACTGGAAACTATAAATTACTAATAGATACTGGCGCAGAAATTTCTATCTTTAAAGAGCATACCGTCAGAAATTATTCTGAACGATTCCCGGAAAATGTCGTTATTCAGGGAATTACAGACAAAAGGATCCCCATTTTTCAGTCAACCCTTATACCATTCACTCATGGTAACCCCATAAAGTATTCATATGTAACCTCGACATCGAGTTTGATGGCATTTTAGGGTTAGATTTTTTAGAACATTATGAATGTGTAATCGATCTAAAATCTAAACAACTCAAGACAAATTTCAAAGATATCACTCTTCACAAGGTCTTCCTTGCCCCTTTCAGATATCACTCCCTCGACAGTCCCCAACACATCGTCTCTAAAAAATTTCTCAAACTATATTTCTATAGAACCTCGTACAGAAAAAATATGTAAACTACGTTGTCACCTTTCCAACACCGACGCTGTTTTACATACCATCGAGAAAGAGAAAGTCAGACTACCCAATTCCTTGGTATATGTAAACCATAACGGGGATTTCTAACTTCAGTTATCAATGCCAACGCCATCCCAAAAACAATTAACTTTGAAAACATAACAATAGAACCCCTTGTGCAAACACAACCCTGTTTTAACTTTAACGACTCGTACGAAACTCCAGATATCGACAGAAACTACTCATAAGACAACAACTTCGGACTGAACATTTAAACGACGAAGAAAAAGACATGATTACCAACCTTTGCTTAGATTTCCAGGACATATTTTACTTAGAAGGAGACTCACTATCCTTTACCAACGAAATTAAGCATTCAATCGAGACTAGTAATTCCAGACCCATCTTTACTAAATCTTATAGGTACCCTCAGGTACCTAAAGAAGAGGTTAAAGATCAAGTAAACAAAATGCTCAACCAAGGTATCATTCGTCACTCAACTTCCCCGTGGTCTTCCCCAGTTTGGGTTGTTCCCAAAAAGCTAGACGCCTCAGGCAAACAAAAATGGCGTGTCGTCATTGACTACAGGAAACTTAACGAAGTCACAGTAGACGACAAATATCCATTGCCTAACATCTCCGATCTTTTAGATCAACTAGGCAAATGCCAATATTTTTCTACATTAGATCTCGCCTCCGGTTTTCATCAGATAGAGATCGATTCCAAAGATATTCCAAGACAGCATTTTCAGTCGAAAACGGCCATTACGAGTTTGTTCGTATGCCGTTCGGTTTAAAAAACGCCCCGTCCACATTTCAACGTGTCATGGACAACATCCTCCTTGGAATTCAAAATGAACGTTGTCTAGTATACATGGACGACATCATTGTATACTCCCCAACAATTCACGAACACATTTCACGGTTGACCGAAGTCTTCAAACGTCTTCGCAAATCAAATCTTAAGATTCAACCCGACAAATGTGAATTCTTAAGAAAAGAAGTAGCGTATCTTGGTCATCTAATTACGCAACAAGGTGTAAAACCGAACCCCGAAAAAGTCAGTTGTATCCAAAATTTCCCAGAGCCAAAAAATCCAAAAGACATTAAATCTTTCTTAGGATTGGCCGGATACTATAGAAGATTCATCCCCAACTTTGCCAAAATGTCAAAACCACTTACAAAACTTCTCCAAAAAGATGCAAGATTCTTCTTTGATTCTGATTGTAAGTCATCATTTAACGACTTAAAGAAAGCTCTCATTTCAGACCCCATTCTCAACTACCCAAATTTTGAAGAACCTTTTCTTCTCACCACGGATGCCAGCGCTTTCGCGATTGGTGCAGTTCTTTCGCAAGGTCCTGTAGGAAAAGATCTTCCTATCGCTTATGGCTCTCGCACTTTATGTGCGGCCGAAACTCGATATTCTACCATCGAAAGGGAATTGCTTGCCATAGTGTGGGCAGTAAAACACTTCCGTCCGTATTTATTTGGCCGTAAGTTTACTTTAATTACCGATCACCGCCCGCTTACGTGGCTTTTCTCGATCAAAGTTCCAGGCAGTAGACTTGCCAGATGGCGACTAAAACTCGAAGAGTACAATTATAAGATTGAACACAAACCTGGAAAGATAAACAAAAATGCAGACGCTCTATCGCGAATTAAAATCAATCACTTCGACCAAATAGCCAATTTTCAGTCAAAAATCCACGCCTTCAATGACACCGACTCAGAAGACGAAGGTGAACAAGAATCCGAAGAACCCGAAATTAATGACGAACTACTAACTAACGAATTTAACAAATTTGTCGACTTATATAAAACAAGATCTTTAATTGACTACTCCAAAATCGAAACCACAAATTCTCAACTTCTCGACAAAACTCATAAACAAATTATTACGTTCTTTTGGCAAAACAAGTTAACTGATCTCCACGATTGGATCATGGATGATATCTTCGAAGAAGATATTAACTTTGAAAACTATTCTCTCAACACCTTTGCCAGTAAATCAGTCAAAAATCGTAAATACCTTATAATCCCCCTTGCCATTTGACCAGAAACAGTCGTTCAATTTCTGTTTTTCATCATTTACAAATCACAGAATAAATTTGATCCCGAAACAACGTACTATGTCGAAAACAATTTGGAACTTCCAATTCTCGAAACCTTTTCTTATATCTTTGCAGACAAAGATATTAAACTGAAAATATGTAAAAACATTATAAAAACACCTACTGAAGATGAAATACCGCAAATTTTAGAAAACTATCATCAAGGAAAAAATAATCTTCATCGCGGAATCAACGAAACGGTCAGACGAATAAAGGAAAAATATAATTGGACCGGTTTAACAAAAAATGTAGAAAATTTCATCAAATCTTGCGAAATTTGTCAAAAGGTGAAAACATGTCGAAAAAACTTAAGTTCCCCTTTAGTATAACAAAAACGCCGAAAACACCTTTCGAGCGAATTAATGTCGACGTTTTTGAATACCCATCGAGAAATTACGCTCTGACAGTTAGGGACGAGCTAACAAAATTCACACAGGCATATCCAATAAAGGATAAAACAGCAAAAACCGTCGTTAACACGCTTATCCTTTATTTCCAACATTACGGCACCCCGTTGCGAATTCATTGCGACTGCGGCGTGAATTTGATAATGTTCTAATGAAAGACCTCTGTGAGCTTTACAACATAAAACTTACATTCTCAAGTGTGGGTCACCCACAATCCAACGGTTCCCTTGAACGATTCCACTCAACATTATCGGAAATGATCAGAGCAAATATAGCCGAAAACCCAGACGAACATCCGTTTAACGTTTTGCCATACGCAATAATTACTTATAACAACACCAAAAATAAAACTCATGGCTTTACACCCTATGAGCTTATTTTTGGTCACACGTCTAGTAGACCCCCGGAAACGCTTTATAACCAACACAACCTCATTTCCAAATACGTAAGAGATCTCAACAATCGTATGTAGAACTTTTACAAACTAGCGCGTTCAAAAACTGAACAACAAAAAGAAAAGGCAAAAACTCGATTCGACCAACACGTACCTGAAAACCGACCAAATTATAACATAGGCGATAATGTATATTTGAAAGAATCGCAAATTTCTAGTAAATCACAAAATAAATTTAATGGTCCTTTCCAAATAACTGAACTCTTTCAAAATTCTGCAATCTTACTAAATCCCGAGACAAATCAATCTACAAAAGCAAATTTTGACAGATTGAAACCGTATTTTGAGTGAAAATTACTTCTTTTCAGACTCCTCGGACTCTTCACAATCGCAACATCTCAATATACGATAACACCTATAAACAACACCTTAGGACTCTTCTTTCATGAAGAAGGAAGCATCAAAATTTCGAATGACAAGTGGACATTGCTTGTCTACAAAGATCTCCACCCATTCGGTGACGCAATTTCCAATAATGACAAAATACTAAATACTTTAGTTGACACTATCCATTCAAACTTAACTACTCTACTTAGTTCATTCAAACCACAAGTACAAACACACTTCAGCCTTCTCAAACAAATATCAGACACAGTAAACTTGAAATATCAAGAAATATTCGCGGACACCAAAATTCACTTAAACAGACAGAAACGCGGACTTATTAATGGATTAGGAACAATTTGGAAATCAATAACTGGCACTCTGGATGCAAACGATGGTCAATATTTTAATGATTGTATCAACAAGATTACTCATGACGAACAACAAATCGAAAACCTACTGAAGAACCAAATCTCTGTTACGACTTCCGTAATCAAAAATTTTAATTCAACGGTCCGTAAACTACAAATAGACGAAGAAACCTTTAATAAGAATATTAATGAAATCAGGCAAGCCATTGCTTTTATTTCAGACGACTTTCAGTTCTTTGAGACACTTGTCAAAACTCTAGATTTATGTGAATCATTAATGGAAAGCTATGTCTTTATTCAAGATGCCCTTAATGATGTATTATCGGCAATATCTTTCGCTCGCATTAAAATGTTACATAGTTCAATAATTACACCGGCAGATTTGGTCGACTCACTTCAAATTATCTCTCACTCTTTGCACAAAAACAATTTGCCCCAATCTATTAATGCCCATTATATTGCACAATATATCGACATCATCAAATTGGAAGCATTTCAATTAGACACGAAAATAATTTTTGTATTAAGAATACCCTTAGTAAACCCTGAAACTTTTACCCTTTTTCGTTTATATACAATTCCGATACTTGACGACCGAACAGGGTTTCATCATAATTTACCAACCACAACCAAATATATTGCGAAAAATGATGATTCACTATTGTATACTACATTTCGGAACTTGGACAACTGCAAGTCCTTAAGCCAAGTTCAATGGATATGTTCAGACGTTCTCCCATATCCTATAGATAGCGATTCAACTTGTGAGGCCCAGCTGTTGAAGCAGTCCACCTTCCTTCCAAAGGTTTGTCAGACTTCCATATTCTACGCCAAGGACTACAATGTATATAAGATTAGCTCAAACTTTTGGCTAATTACTGTTTCTGACCTTTTACCTATCACCATAAAGTGCAGTGGAAACAGCGTTGTAACACTAACAATTACAACAAACTCAGTCCTAAATTTGCAGGCCGATTGTAACGCATTCATTGGCAACACTCGAATTCATTCAAGCAAACTGATCGACAATTTCCAAAACATTACCTACAAGAGTCATCCAATTCAAATACCGTACAACTGCTGCAAATCTATACCACCGAAAAACTATGTCCCAGATATAAAGCCACTCAGACTAAACAAGATCGATGCAGACGACCTCAACATAGCTCAACATAAGTTGAACCAATATTCAGAAGAGCTAGACAAATTAATAAACCAACCGTTTATTAAAAAACACATGCCATGTTTCACAATTTTATCAATTACATTAATCGTTTTACTAATCCTTATCTACATTTTCTATAAATGCAAACCAAGAAGACAATCCAGATTGTTGGCCATAACAACAAACGGCGACGATCCACCGTCACCTTCACCAATGCCATGTAGTCAAGTCAGAAACTTCAGATTCCTTCCCAGACGACGTCCAAGTATTCGACTCCAAGAACCCATCGAAGATACAGAACTCACAAAAATGGTTTGAAAAGTTGAAGCACAGCATCAACTTTTTCAGGATAAATGGAGTTGTTATATAAGTATTTAAACAGACTTTATATTAAATTTACTTCTAATTGTAAGGTCAAATACTGTCATTATTCCCACATTGTAATATGATACTTGTTACTCATTTTTAGCACGTTCGACTTTTTACATTTATTCTTAGTAACCAAATCTGTACACGTCTTATTTTTCAGTTCACATAAAAACTGATGACCATCCATTTTGAGACGACACGCTTAAATTGTCTTTGTTTAAGATGCATGACTCATCATTTTGTAATGTTATAAATACTAGTGTAGGACCTTCAGTCGTTAGATGATTAGTTGACTTATATTCTTATAGTTGAAAGTTGTTATTATTATTTTTGTGTTTAATTAAATAAATTGTTTTTAAATTTTAAAAAGTGAATTTTAAAATCGTAGTATAATATATATATATATATATATATATATATATATATATATATATATATATGTTATATAAGTTTATAACACGAACTTTGTGTGAACTTGTGTAGCAACGACAATATTTCGTCGTTCCCAGCTGAGTCAGCGACACGTGGAGTATCACGTTACAGTACCACCGAGCATCCGTGAGAATCGCCGTGTCGACAGTGCTGATTCAGCATCATTATAAATGTTATAAATTGTAAAAGAATTTCACTTAGTCTTTATTCATTATTACTCAGAACTTTTGTCAGTTATATTGTTATTTTTCATTTTGTATTTTTATTTAAAAGTTATAATTGTATTTATTTTAATAAAAAAAAATCTTTTTAAAAAGTTAATTAATTGAAGTGTGATATAACAAATTGGCGCAGTCAGTAGGATCCGTCAACGTTACTAGAACACGAGCTTACTTCTAACTGGTAGCGGCGGATTCCTATCCCTCAACGGAGCAAAGAACCTGGAAGAAGTCCCAACTGCGATAAAAAGGAGAACACGGATCTTCCAATGTTCCTGTTGATGTGAGTAGTAGTGAATCGTCTAGCGTTTAAGATTTTAATAATTGATTTTAATATTTGATTGATTTTAATATTTTGATTATTTGATATTTTTATTCAATGAATTGAATCACTGATTTATTATTTGATTACATTGATATTTTATTTGATTTAATTTATTACTTTGATTTTATTCATTCGATTGAGTGAATTATTTGATTTATTTATTTTATTTACATTTTATTTTATTAATACTATTCTATCATCCAAATAACTTTGGTATTTCCCCATTTACAAATTTATTGATTATTGATTTTTACACCATTTATTTTATTGATACCCTTTTTCTATACCTTTCATTATTTTTGATTGAACCTCTTTCGTTTAAAATTCTATTAAATCAAAATGGCACAATCACAGAACAACACGGTTGTCGATGAAACTGAAAAATATAGGTTGTCGGAAATATTTTCAATAATTCCAGAGTTTGAAGGCGACCAAATTTCTTTGGCTACATTCATACATGCGTGCAATTGCGCGTATAATATGTCTAATACCGAACAAAAATACTTGTTGGTAATTCACATCAAAAATAAATTAAGGGGAAAAGCGGCGCAGTTAATTAACTCTAGGAACCCCGCGTCGTACCTCGAAATAAAGCAGCTTCTAACACTACACTTTGGAGACTCTAGGGATCTGTCTTCTTTAATTCACGATCTCCAACGTTTGAAACAACTATCAAACGAGTCCCCCTTGACATTCTATAACAGACTTCAGGTTTTGAGTGCGAAAATGCACTCTTGTATCCAAAAAGCCCCTAGTCTAAGCAACGAGCAGAAAGACGCTCAAACCACTCTCGTTGACACAATGGTCCTAAACACCCTACTTACCGGTTTAGAACCTCGATTAGGTCAAATTATCCGTGCCAGTAATCCGAAGGATCTTCTCGAGGCACATTCACGAATAAGAAGAGAACTTCAATTATCCTATTTTGAGGAACAAAAAGTAAATAAATCCGTTCCACCTAAGCCATCTTTTCAGGCTAGAAAACCAAATCCACCTCCTAAATGTTTAAATTGTGGGCGATTAGGCCACATTGCTGCGGACTGTCGGTTAAGATTTCAAAATAACCCTTAGCCTTTTAACCAAAATAATATACCAAATTTCATTGGGCCGAATCAATCATCGAGGCCAAATCCTGTCAACAATAACACAAATCATCAAGGTCAACAATTTAGACCAAATAACTTCCAAAGACCTCCTTTCAAGCCGAACAACTTTCGACCGTCTGTAATACAGACAAACCCAAATTTCCGTCCTGAAAGGACCCACCATTTTAATCACCATCAAAATGGCCACTATAACGAATATTATGCAGACGAGTATGATTATTATACTGATAATAATCAGCAGCATTTCGATGATAACACCCAAAACTATGAAAGCTATGGGTTTGAACAAACGGTAGACAATACCCCTGTCGTACCTTTCAGCCCTAATGAATACCAGGATTTTCTAGCGCTTCCGAGCCTAGATCAACCCCCAGATACGGCAACTACCCTCTCAGAAGTCCAAACTCAAATACAGAATTTGAATTTGGAAGACTTCAATCCCGATCTGAACTTCCCAGAACAAACATTTCTTTAAGTCCCCTTCTGACAGTAAATTCCAAGAACCTCTACTACATCAACGACGCTTCTGGAAAATTTAAACTCCTAATTGATACCGGAGCTGGTATCTCCATTTTCAAAGAAAACACTGTCAAAAACTTCTCACAACGATCTCCCGAAAGAGTAACAATTCAAGGCATTACTCATGAGAAAATCCCGATCTCACAATCCACCCTCATTCCTTTCGCTCTAGGCGATCCACACAAGGTCTTTATCTACGATCTAGATATTGAATTCGATGGGATATTAGGTCTTGATTTTCTTGAACATTATGAATGTATTGTCGACCTAAAATCCAAACAATTAATTACTAACTTTAAAACTATTCCCCTACATAAAGTACCCGATCACGACCAATCAAATAAACAAACAACAGACACCCCCAGTACTAATGCACAACCTCATACGTATAACAATCACATAACAATCTAGGCACGTACCGAACAAATTTTCAAACTAAAATGTGAACTTAGAAATACTGACGCAATTCTACCGACACAAGTAATTGACAAAGTACGACTTCCCAACGCGGTTGTACGTGTTAATTCAAAGGGAGAATTTCTGACTTCGATAATAAACGCGAACGCAATGCCGAAAACTGTTAACTTTTCCAATCTTCATTTAGAACCCCTTGACTATACACACCCTCTCTTAAATCTGAATACACACGATTACTGTGAATCTACAAACTTAGACAGAAACTTTACTATCAGGGAACAAATTCGGACAGAACATCTTAACGACGAAGAGCGAGAACTTATCACGAATCTCTGCTTAGAATTCGAAGATATTTTCTATCTCGAAGGCGATGTTTTGACTTTTACTAACGCCGTCAAACACTCTATTGACACCAATAATGCCAAGCCCGTTTTCACGAAATCTTACAGATATCCTCAAGTCCATAAGGAGGAAGTGAAAACCCAAATTTCCAAAATGCTTGATCAAGGCATTATCAGGCACTCTTCTTCTCCTTGGTCCTCCCCCGTATGGGTCGTCCCTAAGAAACTCGATGCTTCTGGTAAGCAAAAGTGGCGAGTTGTTATCGACTATAGGAAGTTAAACGAACTAACTGTAGACGATAAATATCCTCTGCCCAACATTTCTGATCTCCTCGACCAACTTGGTAGGTGTCAATACTTTTCGACACTGGATCTCGCTTCCGGGTTCCACCAGTTGGAAATCCTTGAGGAAGACATTCCCAAGACCGGTTTCTCTGTTGACAATGGCCATTACGAATTCGTTCGAATGCCATTTGGTTTAAAAAATGCACCTTCTACTTTTCAGAGGGTCATGGACAACATTCTTCTGGGCATTCAGAATTAACGTTGCCTTGTTTACATGGATGACATTATCGTTTATTCACCAACCATCCATGAACATATGTCCCGTTTGACAGAAGTCTTTAAGCGTCTTAGACAGTCAAACTTGAAAATTCAACCTGACAAGTGTGAGTTTCTCCGTAAGGAAGTGGCTTACCTTGGTCATCTCATTACCCAAGAAGGAGTAAAACCAAACCCTTCAAAGGTTGAATGCATACAGAATTTTCCTCAGCCCCAAACTCCTAAAGATGTTAAATCTTTTCTTGGTCTCGCCGGTTATTACCGACGTTTTATCCCCAACTTTGCTAAAATCTCAAAGCCCCTCACGAAACTCCTGCAAAAAGACGTCAAATTCATCTTGACGCAGATTGCAAGTCTTCCTTCAACGAACTGAAGCAAGCCCTTCTATCTGACCCTATCTTGATCTACCCAAATTTTGAAGAACCATTCCTGCTCACTACTGATGCTAGTGCTTTTGCAATTGGAGCGGTTCTCTCACAAGGCCCCGTAGGAAAAGATCTTCCTATAGCATATGCTTCCCGTACACTCTGCGCTGCAGAAACTCGATATTCCACTATCGAACGGGAACTGCTAGCCATTGTTTGGGCGGTCAAGCACTACAGACCGTACCTTTTTGGGAGAAAGTTTACACTCCTGTGTGACCACCGTCCGCTTACTTGGCTCTTTTCCATCAAAGATCCTGGCAGTCGTTTAGCCAGATGGCGCCTTGAGCTAGAGGAGTATAATTATAAGATAGAATACAAACCTGGCAAGGTAAATCAGAACGCTGACGCTCTTTCCCGAATTAAAATCAACCACTTTAAACAATGTACCGACTTTATTTCCAAAATCAACATCTTTGCAAATAACGAAACCGACCCAGAACAACCAAATTCCGATAATGATCAAGAACCCGACGAACATGACGAAAGAATGACAACAGAGTTTAATCGATTTGTTCAACTATATAAAACCGAGTCAATAATCGATTACTCAAAAATAGAAATTTCTAACGCCCAACTCCTAGACAAATCTCACAAACGAATAGTCACTTTCTTCTGGCAAAATAAACTCAATGACTTGCATGACAAAATCATCGAAGATATTTTCGAAGAAGACCCAAACTTCACTACTGACACTCTAAACGTTCTAGCCAGCAAAACTGTAAGGCATAGAAAATATTTAATTGTCTCTTTACCCTTTGATCCTGGAACAGTTGTTGCACATCTTTTCAACATTCTCTATAACAACCAAGACCAGTTCGACGAATCCGAAACTTTTTGTATTGAAAATAACGTAGAACTACCGATTCTTGAAACACTATCCTTTATACTTGCAGACAAAGATGTAAAACTTAAAATTTGTCAAAATATTGTGACAACTCCTTCACAAGACGAGATTCCCGTTATACTGCAACAGTACCACTGCGGCAAAAATAACCTTCATCGTGGAATTAACGAGACCATCCGACGCATAAAAGAAAAGTATAATTGGACTGGACTAATCAAAAGTGTAGAGCAATTTATTAAGTCCTGCGAAACTTGCCAAAAGGTAAAGTTCTGTAGAAAAAACTTAAGTGCTCCTTTTGTCATAACTGAAACACCAAAAACGCCCTTCGAACGTATCAACATTGATAGAAACTACGCACTGACTATTAGGGACGAACTCACCAAATTTACTCAGGCTTACCCAATTGGTGACAAAACAGCTAAAACTGTAGTAAACACCCTCCTAATATTCTTCCAACATTACGGTACACCTCTTCGCATCCATTGTGATTATGGACGTGAATTTGATAACACCCTCATAAGGGACCTGTGCGAACTATATGACATAAAACTATCCTTTTCAAGTGTCCACCATCCCGAATCAAATGGTTCTATCGAAAGGTTTCACGCGACTTTAGCGGAAATGATAAGGGCAAATACATCTGAACATCCGGACGAACATCCATTCAACGTCCTCCCTTACGCAGTTATCTGCTACAACAACACTAAAAACAAGACTACTGGTTTCACGCCCTACGAACTCATCTTTGGGCACACTTCTAGTAGACCCCCCGAAACAATATACGATCAGGAAAAACTCATTTCCAAATATGTTAGGGACCTTAACAACAGAATGAACTACTATTATAGACTTGCCCGCGCAAAAACCGACCAACAAAAACAAAAATCTAAAGCTAGATTTGACAAACATGTTTCGACTAACCAACCAGAATACAAAGTAGGCGACAAAGTTTACGTGAAAGAGTCTCAGATTAAAAGCAAATCTGAAAACAAATTCAATGGACCTTTTGAAATCACCGCGATTAGAAAAAACTCTGCCACCGTTATAAACTTACAGACTAACCAAATCAGTAAAATTAACTTTGACAGACTAAAACCAAATTTTGAATGAATCCCTTCTTTTCAGATTCTGTGGACTGTTTTCAGTCGTGAACCTCCAACAATATTCTCTTACACCCGTTAACAATACAATAGGAGTTTTCTTCCATGAAGAAGGCACACTTAAAATTTCAAACGACAAATGGACACTTCTTGTCTTCAAAGACCTCAACCCTTTCAGAGATGCTATTTCAACTAATGACGCTATACTAAATCGAATTCTAGAAACTATTAATGAAAACACAACTAACACAAAATCATTTAAACCAAAAGTAGACACACGTGAGCCTCTTGAAACAAATTTCAAAATCCGTTAACTCCAAATATACAGACATTTTCGCTGACACTCAAACTTATACTACTAACAGAAGAAAACGCGGACTTATTAACGGAATGGGCTCAGTTTGGAAAGCTATTTCAGGAAACTTAGATGCGGCATATGGTGAATACATAAATGATTGTATAACCAAAATCACTAAAGACCAACACCAAACTCAAGAATTAGTAAAAAAACAAATATCCGTAATTACTTCAGTCATTACAAGCCTTAACAACACCCTACAAAAATTTCAATCGGAAGAGAAACTATTCTCAAATAATATCGAAAAAATAAGACAGTCACTTCTATACATTTCGAACGATCTTGACTTTCATGAACTCCAAATCAATATCCTAGATCTGTGTGAAAGCCTAATGGAGAGCTATATATTTATCGAAAACACCCTAAACGATGTTTTAACTGCAGTCTCTTTCGCCCGCTTAAAGATTTTACATAGTTCGATTATAAGCCCAATAGATTTGGTCGATTCCCTTCAAAAAATTTCTCAGTCACTCCATGAAAATAATTTACCACTTCCTATTTACAGTTCAAATGTTGCTCAATACATCGATTTGATAAAATTGGAAGCATTTCAAATCAACACTAAAATAATTTTTGTTCTCAAAATTCCTTTAGTTCACCCTGAGATTTACACTCTTTATCACCTTTATCCTATCCAATTTTGGATGATCGAACAGGGTTTCATCACATACTTTCAATAAAAACGAAATTTATCGCGAGAGATGACGATTCGTTATTATATACATCCTTCGAAGACCTGAGTGACTGCAAGCCATTAAATACACAGCATAAAATTTGTTCCAAGTCAATTCCACATCCAATAGACAAAGATGCCATCTGCGAAGCACAACTTCTCAGACAACCAACCACACTTCCCGCAACCTGCAAAACTTCGATATTATATGCAGAAGATTATAATATCCAAGAGATCAACATAAACCTCTGGTTGATCTCCATCTCCAGACCTTTGCCCATCACCATCAAATGCAAGGGAGAAGATGTTGTCACAATAACCGTATCGACGAATTCACTAATGGAAATTCAACCCCACTGCAACGCCTTTATCGGCAATACCAGGGTCCACGCCAGACGGACCACCAAAAATAGCATCACACTCAAATATCATCCAGTAAATATCCCCTACAACTGCTGCGACGACATGCCTACCGTCAGTCAACTTCCCAGTATCGAACCCCTAAAACTACAGGAACTAGATGTCCGAGACCTTAACATTGCCAATCACAAACTCAGCCAGTACTCGAGAGAATTGGATCAACTGATGAACCAACCATTCCTGGAAAAGCACACCTCCTTGTTCACAATTAGTGCAATCATGTTAGCAATAATTGTTGTTCTCCTGCTCACCGCCACAGCAATCCGGAAAAAGTTGAGTAAGTTTACTAAATCTGACCCTACTAGCGAACCAGCATCACTACCATGTCCAGCAAACAGTAACTCCACAGGAAAGCTTCACAGCCTACTACGCCCTACCGAAGACATAAAACTTCAGAACTTCCCTTAAAAGTTGATGATACAGCATCAACTTTTTCAAATGGATGGAAGTTGTTATATAAGTTTATAACACGAACTTTGTGTGAACTTGTGTAGCAACTATATTTCGTCGTTCCCAGCTGAGTCAGCGACACGTGGAGTATCACGTTACAGTACCACCGAGCATCCGTGAGAATCGCCGTGTCGACAGTGCTGATTCATCATTATAAATGTTATAAATTGTAGAATTTCACTTAGTCTTTATTCATTATTACTCAGAACTTTTGTCAGTTATATTGTTATTTTTCATTTTTATTTAAAAGTTATAATTGTATTTGTTTTAATAAAAAAAATCTTTTTTAAAAAGTTAATTAATTGAAGTGTGATATAACAAATTGGCGCATTTTGAGTATAAGAGCAACAAGTCCCAACTGCAAGAATATTATTATTTTATTATTGGATGTTTGACTTGTTATTCATATTGTTATAATCAGTAATGATAAATTATTCTTAATTTTGTTTTGAAGCAATATCTATATTGGAACTATGTCTATCTGAAGCAGGTGTATGTGATCTTTTCTTCTGTAATTCTAATAAATTACAATATATGTCTTTTAGATATTGTACGGCTGTTCTTTTATTTATACAGTCTGTATCATTGTTAATATGCACCATTTTAAGGAAACAACGTTTAACGAAATTTCGTTCGTAGCTCAGAATCTGTACAGATTTAATTATTTGCTACTTTCTAAAAGCCGATTTTTATGCCATATCCAACAAGACTATTACTTTTTAGTGAATACACTACCCCATAACTCCTGTTAGTTTGCATTCCCATACTCTTATATTATCAAATACATGCGACCACACTTTCCAGTATCTGCACTTACGTTATCTTCAGCTGCAATTTGGTTAATCTTTTACAACTTTATACAAGCCAGTTTTTCTTTCTTAGTCAGTTTTTCTGACTATATATTTTCTTATAATTCTTCTAAGTCAAAACTGCATTCAAAGCATTTTATAATCTCAAGTCTTTCATAAATTTATGAAAAAACTATTTCACTAACTTTCACGTGTGTGGTAAAATAAGACAAATACAAAAAATGATTGCAATCGAAAAAATAACGATCTGTGAGAAAAAACGAGACATTAATGAATGTAACCTATACAAAATTCTTTGATTTTAATCAGAAATATCTGCACTTATTCGTCCTTAAATCAGTTCTCAAGTACTGAAATATCAATCATATGAGTATTTTAAAAACAGTTTATAAGAAAATACTTTTTAATCAGATAAAATTTAATCTGCAATAACTTTTTTATATTTAGGTATATATATATAAAAGTAAACTGAAGGCCAATCTTCAGTTATTTTTAAAATATTAAAAACAATGGCTCTCCGAGGAATCCTTCTACTTCTTCTTACAGTTGCTGTTTCTCAAGCCTTGCTGAAAACAGATTTGACAATTTGTCCTAATCAAGAAGTAGCGTAAGTTTGCTAGTTACATTTTCCACAGTAAAATAGCCAACAATTTAATACAACAGCCTAATATAATAAATCTTAACTTGAAATGAAATTTTCATTTACAGAAAAAGATTAGTTGGAAATGAAACATTCAATTACCCAGGCCAACTTTTGACCGTGCAGGTTAGAACAAAACGGCTCCCAAATATTGGAATGTATGACAGGGATATTATTTGCATACAGGTACGTAAAATTTTGTTTCACTTCCATGTTTTCTTTTTTCTTAAATTTTACTTACATTTCGGTTTTGAGCAGTTGTTAATTTGTTGAAGCAATGACACTATTAACAGTTGCATAATTTTCTTATTGTTTAAGCATTATATACAAAAGAAAGAAGTTAAAATAAAATAACAAATTAATTGTAGTTATAATTAACTTTCATAGAAACAAACAAATCTTAAGATTTCGGGTTCATTACTTAAACATGCATCTGTTCAGCACATCTACCATTTTACAAAAATTTAAATTGTCCATGAATAAAGAGATATTTATGTGGTGCCGAAACCGAATAGACATTTTAGCTCAATTGTATGAAATTAAAACAAAGAAATAGGTGTTGCCAACTGAATACAAAGATAGCACCGCCTTCTCAAAGAAACAAATTAGTAGGTTTTTGTAAAATACTCGAATATATGATCTGAAATCAGGTATTGCCCTACAACCACTGAATCTGACTTCTTCTTCCTCTTAAACTTCTCTTTTTCTTGTGAATGCGAACTATCTAAGAATTGGGTAAGCTTCAGTCCGGATTTCAGCCACAAATGCTTAAGGAAAGATGTACTATTTTTGATAAGGATCAATTTAAATAAATGAGTTAACAGTTTGCTAATATCAGTTGTTTCGCGTTTGTTTCTCAAATCACTTAACATACTTAAAGGAAGGCTTTCCTCGATAATCATATCAACTAAAAAAAATTCTGAATGTTTTTAGTTTATTTATGTCGTATCTTTTTATGTGCGAGTTAAGTTCTTCGTTACTGATAAGGGTTTATTCATTTAGATTTTTCAAAATGGCTTTTCTTATTTCATCACTCCTTCAGTCTCCCAATATATATCCGGTTATTCTTTTTGGTATTCTCATTATATTCTGATTTCAACGTTCTTTATGTTCGAGATGTGTAAAGTGTTGTTTCGGCGGTTTTAGTCAATATTGATCTTGTCCTTGCTTTAGATATTCTTGTCTTTGTTACGTTTCAATGTGTTTTTTTGTCCATATTGCACTGCTTATATAACCTGCTACTGTGTTTGCTTTTTTCAAATTTTAATCTCCAAGTAATTGAATTCCTTGTGGCTCTATATTAGTACCGTCGATTATTATCTACCTTTACTGATTACCATTGATTTGTTTTTTTTTCTGTTGAGATACTCATATTACACTTTTTTGTTGTACTGTTAGATCTAATTACGTACCAATTTTTGTAGATTATTTCCACTACATGAACCTCATCCGTAGACATTTCATATTATTTCGTTAATTATTAGGTTGAATTATGAGGAACTCAACGAGTTACCTGGTTTGATGAATGTTCCAATCTCTATTGGGTCTGTTAGTCTGGCATCGTTTCTATCTTCTATTTTGCTTTGTTTATAATTGATTTCTATACGTTTTATAATGTTAAAGGGGAGTTCTCTATTATATTTTATAGGAGGTGAATTACCTTTGTTGGTCTCACTATATCGAATGTTAATTTTAATAAGTTTATTTCTCTATAATTTTCCGGTTTATTGTCTCCTTTCTTAAGGGGTAGTATTAGTATGCTTATTTACCATTTGACTAGCATTGTTTTATGTTTTAGAATTTAATTTCTCTATATATAAATAGGAAAAGACAAAACGATTGGGTACCATTTTCTCATCTGTTTCTCAACCGGTTTTCTTCATTTTTGTTTTGTTTAGTAGCTACTGACGACGTTCAGTGCAGAATGCTAATCTTAATTTATAATATTGGTTCATTCATTAAATAAAATATAATAAAAATTCATTATTTGCGTCCATAATGTCAATGCCAAACAAATGAATGTGCCGCCGCCGCCAGACTCAAAACATTGAGTAAATATATATAGAGAGACCAACGCTGTTATATACTTAGAGCATGTGCTTCTGGAAGTGTCATGCAAGCGTTGTTATTGTTTAGTGGTAACGTAATCGTTGTATATTATAATTATACAGGGCGATTCCAGATATGTTAGAAATATTTTTTTTCGTGGGTGGGATATAAGCAGTTGCATATATAGGGTGTTAAAAATATAGAGTAAAGTGCAATTATAACTAATAAAATAATTATATAGGGAAGCCCATTAACGGTTGAATTTACAAGGTACTTGGAATAGAAGGTGCAGTAGAATTACAGTTACACAGGGTGGTGCAAAAATATTATACATAGATGCATATACAGGGTGGCGGATATGGAAATGCAACATTTCGTAATTCGTAAGCAGTTGTATATATAGGGCAAGATGAAATATAGGGTGAGAGGAATTATAGAGATTCAGGATGCTGATAAAAAATGTTAGAAAAGGAAATGATTTATAAAGTTTGTAATTATTTCTGGTGTTTCTATCTCAGCGTGAATTGTATTTCTGCAAATAATTCGTAAGTAGTCTATCCCAGTATTCTTCTCCATGTGTTTTACATCTATCAAATTACTCGTTGGTGCTCCCTGTCTCCTGAAGGAGCGCTATATTTGTTTCTGCAAACCACAAAGTTCAAGTTCCACCTGTTTCAAAAATCGTTCCATAGGCATGTTTTTTATCTTTCTCACCGCTACGTGTGTTACAACTTGTTCTTTCCTGTAGTTAGCGTATCCTAGCTGTGTCTTATTTGACAGGCACCCTAAGTATGCTTTATGTTCCTTACCTATTTCTTTAAACTGATTGCGGAGCGAAGGCTTTTTGTGAGGCTTGCTGTATCTATTTTTATTTTTTTTCCAACGGATTCTCTTGCTTCCTTGAATATGTATGAATTGTTCTTTCAGTCTATCCGTTTCCGTTATCCAGTTCTTCTTTATTCCTTTTCCCTGTTCCCTTTGTTATAAATGTCATTGGGATTTGTCTTGAAAACTCTCTGAAAATCAGCACCCAAAAATACTGTTTTTTTTTAAGCAGCAGCAACCATTTTCTCCTATTTATAACTATTTAATGATTTAGTTATGCTACTCTCTGTATAACAAAAATTTGTAGATTTGTTATTTTCTAATTTTAAAATAATTAACACTAGATTGGCCTCTGATCGAAATTCCAACAATTGTGTCAATGAGTGTCAATGAGTTATGAAACTCAACTTTATGTTCATATATAATTAATAGGAATTTATTTGTGTTAAAATTCATAATTCTCAACTTAATATGAAAAGAGAGAGTAAGTGGAAATTAAGCACAAAAATTTCCACAAAATTTCTTTGAATTAAATAATTTAGCTTTTCACAGGTAGAATAAGTAAATATAGAAAATAGAATAAAAGTAAATGACAATTCCAATTGAAAATATTGAATAGTTTTAAAGTAGACATCGTTTACATAGAAATTGCAAAATAATTTGTTTTAATTTATTACTAATACGTATTCCATTTCCATTTGTACATTTAATGAATAGTACATGGGTGACCGAACTTTACTTGTAAATTCAAGGATTCATCAAAAATGGGATTGGCTATATACACTATTTTTTCTCAAGATAAAATGTTTCAGTTTAATTTCAATTCTATTTCTCTGTATATTTATTAAACTACTCATTATAATAATTTCACTTCATAACATATTTCCACCACCCTTTATATCTATATATCTGCTAATGGACTACCCAATATAAAAATGTTTGCTAATATTTTTCTAACCACCCTATGTAACTATAGTAATTCTACTCTGGACTAAACTGCTCATGGATTACGCACCATATTTTTTTAACATTTTTTGTGCCACCCGGTAAAACTATAATTCCGCTCCAACCATTCTAATATGCGACCGCTTATGCCTATTTTTTAATCTTCTACAACTATATTTCAATCATTATATATATGCAACTCTTGATGGGCCAACCAATTTACCATTTCCTTTTCTAACTTTTTTTGTAATTACTCTTATAACCGATTTGACCATACAATGTATGGCATCACACTCACTAAACCCCAGATATCCTAGATATCAAAAGGGTTTAGCTCTGTGGGAGCCCTTGCCAGGTTTTCAGGCCCGTGGTTGGAGTCGTGGCCGCAGTTTCCCATGAATTTCCTGACCGTCCGGGCTGTCCTTAACAAGACGGCTTTTTGCATTTGTTTGTAAAGATGTTCGTCCAGACCAAGGTATTTTAAATTGTTTAATAGATGTTTTGGGAATAGTCCTGTTGATGACATAACAATTGGTACAGTTAGTGTGTTGTTCATGTTCCACTGAGTCTTTATTTGAAATTCCAAATCACTATATTTGGTTATTTTCTCAGCCTGCTTGATATTTATATTATTGTTGTTGGGAATTGCTATGTCAATTAAAGTTGTTTTCCGGGAGACTTTATCTACCAGAACTATATCTGGTATACTGTGAGCAACAGACCGATCGGTCAGTATCGTGCGGTCCCAGTACAGCTTGTAGTTGTTATTTTCTAAAACAGATTCTGGTTTATATTTATAGTATGGTAATCTTACCAACTGTGATAATTCATGTTTCAGTGCTAGTTCCTGGTGAAGTATTTTTGCCACAGCATCGTGTCGTTCTTTGTATTCAGTTGCAGCGAACGCTTGACAACCTCCTGTGATATGCTGGATAGATTCAGAAGTTTGGCAACCGTACCTGCATCTATCGTTGTTAATGGAAGGGTCTTTAACGATGTACTTTAGGTAGTTCTTAGTTGGAATTACTTGATCTTGGATTGCCAATATAAAGTCTTTCGTCAGGGAACATATGACCAGAGATCAACCAGTAGTTCGACGCTGCACTGTCGACATAATCTTGGTTGACGTCATTTATATTTCTTCCACGAAGGGGCTTCTCTTTCCATTTCAGCAGTTTCTGATCTGTGGTCTGGTGGTGTAATTGGACATGTTGTTGTGTCAGTCGAAGTGGTGTTGAGTCATCAACCTGGCACATGACTCTATGTAGATTAGAAAATTCTGCGAGTTTCTGGAAATGACTACGCAAAATAGAAATTTGTTGATCTAATAGTTTACTTAGATCTGTCAATCCTCTTCCTCCTTCATACCGTGGCAAAGTTGTACGTTCGACAGAGCTCTTTGAATGGTGGTTTTGAGCTTTTGTTAGTAAAACTCGAACTTTTCGTTGTAATTGTTCAATGTCAGTCTTGCACCAATTAACTATAAAAAAAAGAAAGAGTACTGAGCAATGAACACGCATAGGTGTTAATAGCCTGAAACAGATTTTTACTGTTTAGTTTGGTTTTCAACAGTCGTTTTACCCTTTTATAAAACTCTGCTGTTAGGTCCTTTTTCATAGTCATGTGATCAATCCGTTGAGCCTGCTTTATTCCAAGGTAATTATAAGTATGACCTTCCCCCATAGATTCAATTGAGGTGCCATCTCCCATTTCGAAGTGCCCCTGCTGTATTTTGCCTTTAACTATATTAATAATTCGGCATTTGTCTACGCCAAATTTCATATGGATGTCACTAGAGAACCCTTCTACTATTTTAAGCATATTAGTTGAGTTCAGTTTGTTTGAGAGAGGGTTCATGGCAAGGCAGAACCACAGCGGGCTAAGAGAGTCTCCCTGGAATATACCCCTTCTGATTGGAACAGGGTCACTTTGTATCGAACAGTTGGCTTCATTCAGTGAGATTTTGGTTTGCCAGGTGGCCATGGCATATTCTAAAAAGTTAATAATACAATTATTCACTTTATAGAGTTTCAGCACCTTAATGAGCCAATCATGTGGAACTGAATCAAAGGCCTTTTTGTAGTCCACATATGCCATGTAGAGATTTCGTCGTTTGGCGTGGGCTTGATTGCAGACAACGGAATCAATTATCAGTTGTTCTTTGCAACCCATCAAATTTTTCGCGCATCCCTTTTGTTGTTGAGTAATTGTGTTGTTCAGTTCACAATGTTTGAAAATGCGATGATTAATGCACGATGTTATGAGTTTGTATAAGATTGAAAGGCAAGTGATTGGTCGGTACTTTGCTGGGTCCTGCGCACATAGGTTGTTCTTTGGTAAGAGGTATGTAGCACCATGTGTAAGGAAACTAGGCATCTTGTGTGGGTGGGTAATTACGTCATTTATAAGGGCTGTTAGTGTTTCGTGGGTTGCGTACAGTTTCTTTATCCAGTAATTTTGTACACTATCTGGTCCTGGTGCTTTCCAGTTATGAAGGTTCTTCATTATGTTGGATGTATCCTCCATTGTAAATGGCTAGTGTTGCATGGCCTCACAGTTCTGAGATGCAGCCTCCTCCTCATTAATCCAGCTGGCTCTGGAGTTATAGGAGATTGTTGTGGAAAGCTGTGTTTTCCAGAATTCCTCGATGTCTGTTTTACTGGAGTAACTAGGGGCTTCATTATTATTGTTGTTGTTAAGTTTTCTATAAAACCCTTTTTCTGATTGTCGGAAGAGTGTGTTTTCTAGTTTCCTTTGGTTACTGATTTTGTACCTTCTCAATCGACTTGTGTAGACGGAGAACTTTTGTCGTAGACTGTCCAGACACTGCTGAGATGTGATGTTTTCTCCATCCCACTGGGAGTGTATTCGGTTTTTGTCCATGATAGTCTTGACAAGCCTTTCTATTCTGTTGTTTCCTGACTCCTCGTTGGTACTCGGTCACTCTTCCAACGTCTTTCCGAAGAGAATTGATTTTCCCTTCAAGTCTTCTTTGCCAAGGTGGTATTCGAGGTGTTTGTCTAAATTGGGGAGGGTCTTGCTTTGGTCTTACTGCGACCCCAATTGTTCTGCAGATGGAAGTTGCAGCACAGTAGATGATTGTGTGTAGCGACTCTAACGTATTAGCACCTAAAACATAGTTTGGCAAGATAAATTTGTTCATAGCCTGCAAGACGATACCTACTTTCTTATATGATCTTAGTTTGGGAAGAGCTGGTCTAGTCAGTGGATCTGTTCCACTATACTCTCTAAGAGCTCCTTCCATTACTGCTTGGATCTGCTCAAGCAGGTCAGCGTTGGTTGGCTGTTCTTGCTGTGGTTTTTGAGTCTCGTCTGCTCTTTGTGCCAAAGGTGTTTCAGGCTCTGGATCTATTGTATTTCGACCAAATATTTCGCGCTCCACTTCGCTCTTTATTGTGTCCAGTTGTTCAGCTGAAATAAGGCCATTTCTCAAGATGACACGATATTGATCTGCGACTCTCTGTTCAGTAACTTGAAGCTCTGGGTACTCACGACAGAACTCTTGATAGAGTATTTGGCGATATCCATTATTGTCCTGGCCAAGGTTTGTAATTCTGTAAAACGTGCGCATTATAAATTCATTCATGGCGCCAGTCCATTTCATGCGCTGTTTTTTCAGTCCCGCTTGAGTGAGCGCTGGCTGTTGATCCTGCGCAATACTTTCTGCGTGTGGAGTTCTCGTTCTCTTTTGACTCCGTTGGTGATGGTCACGTTGTTGTTGTGACTGTATTGGTGAGTGTTGTTGTGGTTCTTCTGGTGCTTGGGCTGTAGCTCTTGGAACGGCAGGGGCCCGCCTCCTCAACACCCTGCCACCGGCGTCCCGCATGCTGTCCATCGCCAGCTCCAGACATGCCCTGGCTCTTTTCCGAGGCATCTACTCCTTAGCTCCATTTTCATGGATGTTGTCACCAATTGACCCTGGTGACCCAGGTAACTCGGACCCGTGGGGTTGTCACTTCCCAGATGAAATGATTTAAACCAGACCATCCCGTGCGGGTTGTGGAGAAGGAGGGAAAGCTAGGTAGTAGGTCAGCGGACAGCTGCCCCTTTAGTCGCCTCATACGACAGGCGGTGGATACCGTGGTGCTAACTATAATTCTTTTCTCACCATATTACATCTATCCTATATATGCAACTGCTTGTGGGATACGAAATGTTAATTTATTTAAACTACACTGTATAACTTTAACCTTACTCTAGCACAAATTTTCACCACCCTGTATATGCGTCCCTGTGTATTTTTTGCAAAACCTTCTATAATTGTAATTCTACCGCGCCCTTTATTCCATGAACCCTCTAAATTCAATGACTTATGAACTATATTAACTCTCGTAGTTTCCAAATTTTTTTAAATACCTTCTGTAACTATAATTTTAGTGCGCACTATATTTCAATCATTAAATATATGCAACTCATGGTGGCAGCGGTATAAATCATTTATTTTTTTAATATTTTTTCTAATCACCCTGTATAACGATAATTCCTCTCACCCTGTAATGCATATGCAACTGCTTATGGGCTACAAAATGTTGCATTTTTAAAACCACTCTGTATTACTATAATTCCTCTCCAGCACATATACCCAACATACCTGTATATGTTGTCCCTATATAATATTTGTTGCACCATCCTATCTAACTATGATTCTACTGCTACCTCTATTCCAAGTACACTGTAAATACAACCGCTAATAGGCTAATCTATACAATTCTTTTTTTCTAACCACCCTGTATATATATCATTGGACTCCACTCAATACTCTAAACAGTCTGATTGTGCAACTGGGCCACCCAATAAAATCTTTGGTTTCTAACATATCTGGAATCTCCCTATATAATTGTAATCAACAGCGCCTTATATCTCAGTCTATTTATATAAGCATATATAACGACTCTGAAGACAACTTTATTGTGTGCGTTTTCTGAAGGATAGTTGGGGCATATTTTTCAATGTCTAAGTGTTTATTGGGAAATAACACCACACTTTAAAGGAAATTGTGTGCCTCAAATTAATATGAAAACACATAACTTTTTACCCATCCAAAAATGGCCTAACCAGCAATTTTTACTTTAAAATCTTGTAAGGTTTAGCTATAAAAATGTAATGCTAGAAAACCCGTAACGAAATTTTTATAAGATCCTACACATCAATTTGCATTGATAGAATTTTTCATAAAAGTTTTATTCTTAACTACGTTACTAAATTGCCCTGTATTGAACAAAGCTGTCATATTTGTAACAATCTCATTCTTTCTCGGTAATACGATTTTTCCCGAGCAATCGATTTGTAGATGCCAAAACCCCAAAATGGAATTTCCACAAAATGATAAAATAAGCAAACATTATAAGTATTATATTATTAGATAAATAAGTAAAAATATATTTGCAGCATATATATCACATCTTCTTAAAAGAACAACTGCTATTTTAGATGACACCTTAAAATTTATTTAAAATATTGCCTTTGAACGCAATAATGGATACACCAAAATATTAATAAATTATTATTAGATTTGTGATAAATTCATGGCTGCAGAAATGTATATACCCAACTTGGTCAGGATCGAAAATAAAATGTATTTATTTGCTTTAGAATCTCTAAATAGTTATTGTACTTAGGTAAACTTTTCATGTGAATTCATCTGTAAATACGAAAATTTTTTAAAAATACATTCAGTTTGATCACAAACAATAGTTTCTGAAGTCAAAGTCATAAATGAATAGAAAACAAGTTGTTTAGAGCATATATCATAGTAAGTAAGTCGAATATTTAAGCAATATTTATACTTCGCTACAGGATTGGGGTTTTGCCGACGGCTGTCAAATTACGAATTAAATTTGATATGAAAAGAGGCAGTATGTGGAACTTAATTTTAGAATTAAATAATTTAGATTCTAACCGGTAGAATAACATAGAAAATAGAATAAAGGTAAATGACAATTCCATTTGAAATTTTGAATAGTTACGAAGTAGAAATCGCATATGTAGATATTACAAAATAATTTGTTATAATTTATTACTAATACTTATTCCATTTCCATTTGTAAATTTAATAAATAGTACATGAGTGACCCAACTTCACTCGTAAATTGAAGGATTCATTAATAATTTTGGTACATATAATCCGACATTTGCTGTATACTCTATTTTTTTTTCAAGATGAATTGTTTCATTTTACTTTCAATTCTCCAACTTTTATTAAGCTACTAATTATAATAATTCCACTGCATATTATATTTCCACCATAAATCACTGCTAATGGACTACACAATATAAAAATGTTTGCTAACATTTTTCTAACCACACTATGAAACTATACTAATTCTACTTTGGACGATATTCTAACCACCCTGTATATACAATAGCTCATGGACCAGGCACAATATTTCTTAACCCGGTAAAACTATAATTCCACTCCAACCATTCTATTTATGCGACTGCTTATGAGCCATCCTATTTACTCTTCTTGTTTGTAAATTTTTTCAACTATCTTCTATGAATATATTCATATATAATCATCATATATATGCAACTACTATACCATTTTCTTTTCTAACTATTTTGTAATCACCCTGTATAACTATAATTCTTTTCACACTATATTGCATCTATCCTATATATGAACATGCAACTGGGCCCAAGAAAACATTTGATTTCTAACATATCTGGAATCTATATAATTGTAATCTACAGCGCCTTATTTCTCAGTCTAATTATATAAGCATATGCAACGACTTTCAAGACAAATTTATTGTGTGCTTCAAATTGATATGAAAAAACTTAAATTTTTACCCATCTAAAAATTGCCTAACCAGCACTTTTGTACTTTAAAATCCTGAAAGGCTCAGCTGTAAAAATGTAATGCTAGAAAAACAGTAATGAAATTGTTATAAGATCCTACACATCAATTTGCATTGAAAGAATTTTTCATGGCACTTTTATTCTGAAGTATGTCACCAAATCACCCTGTATTGAACAAATCTGTCATAATTGTTACAGTCTCGGTCTGGGTAATATGATTTTTCCCTAGCAATCGATTTATAGATGCCAAAACTTCAGAATGATAAAATAAACAAACATTATATGTATTATGTTATTAGATAAATAAGTAAAAATATATTTGCAGCATATATATCACATCTCGTTAAAAGAACATTAAACCATTTTCGACTGACTCATATTTTATATGACATCTTAAAACTTATTTAAAACATTGCCTTTGAACGCAGTAATGGATACCCCAAAATTTTAATAAATCGTTTTTAGATTTCTGATAAATTCATGACTGAAGAAATGTATATACTCAACTGTGTCAGGATCGAAAATAAAATTTATCACTTAGCTTTAGAATCTTTAAATAGTTATTGTACTTACGTACAACTTTCCATATGAATTCTTCTGTAAATGCGCAAACTTCTTAAAAACACATTCAATTCGATCACAACACAATAGTTTCTAAAGTCAACGTTTTTCTAAAAAAGTAACGTCATAAATGAATAGAAGAGAAGGTTTTTAGAGCATACATCATAGTAAGTAAACGTCAATTATTTAAGCAATATTTATACTTCGCTACTCGATTGGGGTTTTGTCAACTGGTGTCAAATTTCTAACATTAGATTTTAAGGATGAAGGTAGTTGTTCATAGTGGACGCCACCTTACTTGCTCTCTTTGCAAATTATCTTTCGAATGGTATAAGTTTCATTAATCTAGTTTCAAAATAAAGGCCCTAAAAGGGGAGTGCGTTTAGCTCTTTGCATATTAATAATATATATATATATATATATATATATATATATATATATATATATATATATATACAGGGTGTAAACGGTTTGAGTGCAAAGATTTTGAGGATCAATACTTCAGGTCAAAACTTATCAAAAAGCTTTATAACATTTTCAGAAATAAACTATAGTTTTGCCAAAAAAAAATGAAAAAGTTAGAAGTTCTGTAGCCTTTATTACAGTGAATAATAGATTATTTCCGGCTTCAAAATAATTTTAAAGCTAAATATGTAAATACTCAATAGCGTATACACCTTTAATAACTGTATTAACAAAGAAAATTATTATTTAAACTCTAAATATTCTGTTATAATTTGCTCTACGTTTCTCCGATCAGATGTGGCAACATAGCAGATACTCAGTACTACAGCTGGCCGCTGCCATGAATGCTTTAAAATATAAATTGAAAAAATAAATAAAATCTGTTGGGAATTGTGAGTTCGAGTGTATGATTTTGTGACAAACAGTGGCAATCATACAATTAGGTAAAGACCTGACATGCTATTAATTTGTGGGGAAAGCAAATGTAATAACAAGAATTTTGAATTTTGAATATTTACTATAAATAATCCGTTTGCTCGCCAGAGCTCTATCATAATGACATCCTGCAGGTCAAAGGTTTTTATTTGTCTAAGATAAGTAATATTAATTTCTTAGTAACAATTATTTCTCGAAGAATTTAACACATAAAAGAACTACATATAAGAAATGTTTTGTTTAATATAGTTTGTATCGCATTATTTTTGTATTATAATGTAAACAACTTTGTATCCTCGCTTCTTCAACTTGATGCATAAAATAAATCGCCAAATATAAATATTCATTTCAATACATAGATATTAAAAGGGTACATTTTTGAAAATAATATTTCATAAAATTTTATGTACCTAAATAAATCTACCGGCACTCGAAACTATGAAATTATTTAATACAAAAAAATAACAGGTGTTCATTTTTTGTGGTGGCTCATTCCTTTATTATTCACGCTACAAGCAAATCTCATTTTTAGCGCGACGTTGCCCCATTGACAATAATTTACTTAACATGTATTTCAAATTTTCTTGCTTATTAAGGCCTTTAGACCATAGTGTTATAAGAGTTTTTTGTTTTGTTTGGTGGGTACTATCTGCACCTAAAATATATGCAGTCCAACTATTTACACCTTGTATATATATATATATATATATATATATATACATATATGTTTGTATTTCAGGTTTCCGCAAATAATTTATAGCAACATACACCAATTGTTTGTTCGGCAGATTGCACTAAAGTTCAAAATACTCTTGACATCATAGGTGTTAAAAAAAAACGTTGTTACTTAATTATAAAAAGTATTCCGGTCTAATCTGTCCGTCACTAATATGGTTTCGCCAATTTGAAATGATTATACATATTGTCGATAACGAGATGTTAGTTATGTCAAACTTTTCCAAGATTAGCTAGTTTTGAATCAAGATGTACTACTACATCTTCATTCAAAACTAGCTTTCAGCTTTCACACAGATAATATTATTCCTAAAATTATGCAGATCATTAAGAAGCTTTCGGTTGTATAGATTCTGTATAAATTTTGTTTAATCGATGATATGTTATAAATTTAGTACATTGATCATTAAAGTAATACTTAATGTTTACATAAAATAAACTTTTCGTACATAGAAGGATAGAAACCACCATTGTATTAGAACGTTCTCGGCTTAAATATTATGTCTATCAGATATGGTGGTGATGAAGTAATTCACCAAGAAAACCTAGTCCCTCCGTATAATAAAATCGTTAGAACTACGAATATCTGGAATTTGCCTTGCGTTAATTAAAGTTTTATGTCCCACATGATGTTCGCGCTTTTGTATTTATGGTTACTTACACCGTTTATTTATACATTTATTTTGCTTTGGATTAAGTCTTCTACTTATTCAGGCTTACTTTGTAATCCTTCAAATTAAGTTACGTTTGTTGGTCTTTAAGATGTTAATTCGCACATTAACAACGGACTTTAGTATGTTTGCTTATTTCGTCCCAGAAGTGAGTTTACATGTAAATGTGTCAGTTATGTAACATCCTTTTCGAAAGCACAGAACCCACCAGGAAAAAAAATTGGAAAATTAGACCACAACATTTATTAGTCACGGTGAGAGCAATATTCAGCTCTTAAATAAAGAGACTCTGATTATTTGTCTTCGGGTAAATGCAGTAAATGGGAATTGTTTCTTAAAATTAGATTTTCAACCTAAAAGTGGCTCGTTCGATAGCTTCAAACTAATAGAAATCAAAAATATATTAATTAGTTGACTATCTATTGGATCATTTTGAAAAACTTCTCATTTGTTTATCTTAAGTGTTGTCTGTCATTTTAAAGTACTTTTTGTTTTATTTTATTGCATAAAATATGTTTGGTTAATTATTATACGAATTTTGAAAGTTATCGTTTTGGTTATCTGCGATTATAGCCGATAATGTAACAAAGTATATAGAATACTCAATCATATATGTGGTATCATGATTTAAATAAAAATGATAATTTTCTAAATTTGAGCATTCAGTTTGAGCTTGTTATAAAATTGTTCTGAATAAATATTTTTATCAGAATATCAGACACTTATTATAATGTAATTATTTTGAATCAAACTAATCTATAATCTTATATTCATGCATTCAACGATTTTATAAAATCATTCAAACGGAATTTTTATCAGACCTTTTTTTACATATGTGAACTTATCAATAAGAAATATTTTATATTATGTCCCACATTTTCTGTGAAGCGTTCTGTAAAATATGCAATTCATTTTTCCATAGAATATATATTTTCTCATCAAGTTTTACACGCGACATCCTTGGAGTTAATATTGATTTTGTGAACAAATTCTAGTTCTTGGTCGATAGAACTAGAGGCGAAAAAGTTAGAAAAAGAAAAAAAAATAGTTATAAAGTTATAGGTTCTGCCTCGTCGGGAACAGAAGATTCCATTTCCTCTTAAATTTTATCTTCAGTTAATTAACATGTCTTATTAATTCTGTTTGTTCTATTTCAGGTTACTGCCATATAATACAATGTATGTCCTTCCATTTGGTAGTAATAAATGCTATCATAGCAAATCAATGATGGTAACCTATCTCTTAGTCTGGAGAAGCAAAACCATACTGCTTTGTAAAAGTTCCTCATCTCTTTCTATCGATTATAGAACTAAACGTAAATAGTACATTAGAAAAAAATATGTTTTTATGTGATTTGCCTGTATAATACGAAACAATTGTAACGAAATTTTGCGAGTTACTCTAACGTGGTAAGCAGGCAGAGCTGTATTGGCTGAACGTAATCATTTTAAGATAGATTTTCGGAGAACGATTTTTCCACCTGAATTTTGCTACCTTTACTACTACTACTTTAAGTAGTTGTTAAAAATATAAAATTTCAGCCCCAAAAATTTCACACTAAGTTAAGCCTTTCCGTCCCCGGCATTTTCCTCCTGAAAATAATAAACTGCCTATATGCCAAATTTTAGTTTCATGATCACGATTTTTCTAAACTACTTTTATAAATTCATTTCATCCTCTTTTAAAAGGTTGAAAAAGAGTACCCATACTTTAATTATAAATTACAAACTACAATCCTGTGAAGTTTGAAGCAAATCGAATGGTTTTTATTTTTTCTGAGTTCTTTGGGGATAACTATCATATAAACTTGAAAGTCTGTATATTTTCAATGATCTTAATTTTTTTTTGGTGCTACACTGTATATATATTCCATTCACAGTAAATTCCCTTAGTTACATCAGTTTTATTATTAAACATTAATGTCAAATTGTGATTTCTATATTTGTTATTGCAAATCTTAATTTTTTATTTTTTTGTTCATTTGGTATTCAACCCATTGAAAACGAGGTCTGGTTTAGACCTTCAAACGTTTGGGCTTTTGAAATGTACAGACTTTCAAGTATATGTGGTAGTTATTCCCAAAGAACTCAGAAAAAATAAAAACCAAAGATGCCACAATAATCATTCAGAAAACAAATCAAATGGTGCAAATAAAAGTTACTTTACCCAAGAGATTCTCGCGAGTAAAAGTAGCATATAACCGTCTCTAGCGTTTATGACATTAGAATTAACAACTATGTGCCTTGTGCCACCTTTTTAACAGACTTCCAAAAAGAAGGAGGTTATCAATGCGGCGCGTTTTTTTTTGTATAATTGTTAACTGATTTCTTCTCCAGTTGTGCACGGATTTGAACGACTTTGGTCTTGTTTAATAGAATATATAACCGGATTGGTGAAACTTGAAAATTGGTAAAGTGATGAAATTTGTAAATGAACACACGCGTGCATAAAACCAAAACCCTTCATCGCTGTGTATAGTTTACTGTCATCTTACTTCTTAGGATATGATAGTTGAAATATATTCAACCATCATATCCTACGGAGTAAGATAATAGTTACAGAAGACAGTTAAAAAAAGTTATAATATGTGGTCCATGAATATGTGGTAGAGAAATATACGGCAGAGAAGAACATTGGTGGTTAAAAATATTCCAATAATGTGATACCTATAAGGTAGTGATTGAAATGTATTGTGAAGAGGAGTTATTACAAACTGTTTCAACAAATGAGAATTGAAATTAAACTGATTAATTTCACCTTTGAACTAATTAGTTTATACTGCAAATGTCCGCTACAATAATTGTCGTTCATATTATTAATAAACACAGTTTTAAATTTATATTTAAGACATTAAAGCTCAAAGTATACAGATATATTTACACGTTATTCAGAGGTTAAGTAAGCTGTGTGAACTGTTCGCATGATGGCGTCAAGTATTTTAATGATTTCTAACATATAATGTTATCAAAACGGTGCAAATAATTACAATCATTATAAAAAGTTTGGACAAGACAACGTGTGTAGGGTCAGTTAGATAAACATATTTTTGGCTTATTAAGTCAACGCGCACCAGTTCATATTATTCGTAAACTTTTACCAGTCAATTTATATGAAAATGTATCTTTCTATAATGTTGAACCATTCAATGTTACCGGCTCCCGGTCTATTAAGATTATACATACAAAATAAAAAATAAAGAATAAAAACTACTCGAGTTCAAAAAAACTAAAATGTTGAAAATAGAATATTTTTTAAAAAATATACCCGACTTTTAAATATAACTAACAAGTTGAAAATAATTCGAACAAAATACAACAAAGTAAAATATGTAAACATCAAAAGGTGCTCATTCTGTACAAATTAATTACCTACCTATCTAGTACATCTTTGAAGTCGTTGCCAAGCCTATCTAAAATCCTACATTGTATACATATTTACAACTTTATCTGACTTGATTGATGCTTGGCACCGACTATAAATATATAAAAATAGTTAGGAAATTAATTATTACCACCTTTTAGTGTTTACATTTTTTACTTTGTCTGTAGGTACCTAACGAAATTGAATGTGTTATTTATTGTTTAGAATTGTATTTTGTTATAATTAATTTCAACTTTTTAGTTATATTTGGAAGTAGGTTATATTTTTTTAAAAACTATTATATTAATTACCCCGGTGGTCAATTGTCAAAATATTCACATAGGTTCTTTATTATTTTAGGCTATAGATATCTCCGGAAATCAGAATAGTGGTGCAGTGGAGCTTATTGAAGGAGGACTCAACCAAAGGTATGCCGTAATACGATTCCGTTCGCACATCGGAGGAAGTCTAAGATATGTCCTTCAAGCATACTCGAGTGCTTAAATATATTATTTTTATGTAATACCTTTGTGTACTATTTTGAGAATTTTTTCACAATTAAATTTTTCTGGATGTACTGGTTTCTCTCTTACTATTTTTTTGAAGCTGTAAAATACTAAATAATAAATATACTCGAAAAAATAATTCAATTCCGAAAATAAAACATTTGTCAAATTTTGTCTAATTGAAATAAACTTCAGGTACTCCTAAAGAAGAAAATTATTAAACTAAAGCATGCATAGAATTTTACACGCAAATTTGAAAATTTCAATCATTGGTACTAAGGAAGCAGCGCTTAACGTATCTCAACATTTATTTGAAAATATAGTGTGTTACAGAGGTATCAAGAATGGTTCAACAACATTAACCAGACTTTATAGAAAAAATGGTTAAAACTAAGGTTCCTTAACTAAATTATGGATTCTTGGATTACTCTTGTAAGATCGTTAAAAGTAAGGTAAGGACTTAACGGCATAAATATGATAGTATTTTGATATTCTTGAGCTTCTATTGCAGTAAATAAGTTTAAGGAATTCGCAGTAAATTATTATTGAATGATTAAATATTAAAAATTTTAAAACAAATAATTAAATTTAACTTAATAGATATACGAGTTGTTTTCCATTCGAAAGATATCTGTGCTGCTTGAAGTCGTAATCACTATTCCAATTATGACAGACTATTAGGACAGTTTCTGAAACTGTCGCTTTTAGCTATCCCCATAAAAGGATTCGCAAGGCTAAACGTCAATTCTGCCCAATTTCTTCCATTTAGCTTACACCTGGGTAATATTTTATCAACAAAAGTATGTCCAAAATATAATGAGAGTGTGTCCCATACTGCTTAAACTACAGATTATGATTGGAAAGATAGCTAAACCAGGTCGAATTATTTATTCTTCCAATAACTGTACATATAGGTTGCACTCAAGGTGTCGTGGTTAAAGAAAATACCCAAAGTCACCATAAACTCTAGTTAAAACGATGTGGTTTTTGCGAGTGGGCTTCAGCCTCCAGTGAAGATAACTATCGGCCCAGTAGTGACAATAATGTGTATTTACTGTTCTATTTAGACGGAATGTTGACTTGTCGGAAAAATGTTATTTACGAAGTATGGATCATGGTTTCAAAGCTCAATCATGTTACACAAAATTAAGTTTAACTCTTCCAACATTAGGAACATCCCTATTTCACTGAAGGGGCTTAAGGTTTTGCTGAAAACCGCCTGACTTATTGGTTACCGATTTGGATAGATCCCAACAAATACACACTTCCTCTTATGTACTCCGACGATTTCCATAACCACCCGTCATTAAAATGATATTTCTTTCGTTTCTGTTAACTGCACTATCATAAACTTCTTGACAGCTTACTTGGGTTTTCAATAGCATTCTAGATTTTAATAAAAACTCAATCATATTATTATCTAGAATTGTAAAGAGAATATATGATGTTGTTTCTTGTTAACATCAATGACCTTTTTCTAATCAATTCCTCTCAGAAGTGGTGCCCCGTAGCTCTAAGCCTGGTAACAAATTTCTGTGAAAAGCAGGTACAGGGCTGACGAGTGCTAACGAAGTGGTTATCCGAAGATTGGGAGTTGATTCACCCACAAAAAGTGAATATGCCAAAAACAATTCTGCACTGCCTCCATGTTTGAATAGGCACAAGGATTTACATGTGCGAAAAAACACGACTATGAAATCCGACATATAGAATAAAGAAGGTACAGCAAAAACATAAACCGAAGTAATTCAGAAAGATTGGAAATATCCATATTGGTACTAAGTGAAAAAGAAAAAAATATTTCATACATAGAGTGGAGAATAAAAGAGTGGTAAAAATAAATTTAGGAAATTCATTAAAACATATCAGCAAATAAACTAAAGAACACAGAAAATTAGGATGAATATATTTGGACAAACATTAATAGTCGGAATATATGCTGTAAATTATTCAACCCAACAAGCGAGAAAAAAAAATTCAAGAAACAGGATTGTATACTTTCGGGTTTAATGAAAAACCAAAATAGTTTATTGATTGGTGACTTCAACTGCCAGTAAGGAAATCAAGGTGACGACATATTAGGATGATTTGGGGAAAATGGAACTAAAAACTACAAGGGAAATAGGTTTTAGAAGATTTCTCGAGAGTAAGATTTGATAATTACCAACACAAAAATATACATAGTAACACATGTGAAGAGCTCAGTAAGAATCAAAAGAATTTTTAGATTTAAGGAAAGAAATTACCGGCAGGCAGAATATGTAACTAATCATCGCCTTGTATTAGGAAAAATAGCATTACACAGGAGGTCCCTAAAAGTTAATATCTAAAGAGTGGAGGCAAAAAAAAACAATTCAAGTACTACATCAGAAATAATTTGAGAACTTATTACCAGTGAACGAGGAATGGATCCCAGAACTTAATTGAATAAACATCCAACAAAAAAACAGAAACGAAGCAGTAAAAAAGCGCTTGGTATTGAGGACTTGTAAGAACATAAAATATATAGATAAACGAATTGGAGCAGATCGTCGCAAGACACAAATACCCCTTTCATGAATGGTTAAATTCCAAAACGGCAAGATAATTAGTAAATGCCTTAACGGAGAGGGACATTATTGAAACGCGACGCCGCCGGACACGACCTAAATCCTGTTACGACTAAGGACATCGTAGAAAATTTTGTGGCTATAGACATACTAACACCCGCGCCCAGTGTTGTTGGGTGAGTGTAGTGTGTTTCTAGCCATAAAACATAGTAAAATTTCATTTCAATAGACGTCACGTCATATCCTCTGGCATCTCGTTTCAACAGTGTTTTTCCGCAATTACTCTAAGACGGCAACTGACGCAAAGAATAGGGTTGAAGATGAATTGCAGGATTGGCTATAACATTTCAACAGAAGCACAAAAAATATATTAACCTTGCAATGTATCAAATTGAATGACTCATGTAAATAAAAAAAATTGTTAAAAGAGTACCAAATATATTTCTTCGAAATTTACTAAAAAAAGTTTTGTTTTCATGTTTCAATCATTTAACTACAAAACAGAATACACAATAAACACAGAGGTAAAATAGAATATCGAATATTTCTAAATCAACTACAACATTCACATAAATAAACTTAGAAATAAAATATTGTTACGTATCCCGTGAGTTCAATTATACACCTATTGTACAATTAATACTCCTTTATTCACAGTAAAAATAAATCCTTAACCTTCAAATTTAATACAATTTTTTGAAAAACAGATCATACAACACACAATACACAGTTTGCTCTACTTTACTAGTTAGAATCGCTGAACTTATGAATTAGACTGCGATAAAGCTCACAGAACACCTATTTATATAAATTTTTACATTCAAGAGTCTTCGAGTTTACCCTGTGGCGCTAATATCGAACTATGTAGATTTCTCCTGAACTGATAGTTACACTTGGTTGGTATATACAGTGTCCTCCCTCAGCCGACGTTTTAACTTTCCGTAACTTTGCCCCCCACCTTTAGTTCGGATCGTCCCGATTAGATGCATCTCATCGATACGGGGCCAGACGATCCAGATGAATAACCTTCATCTTTGTCCTTGGGCTGCGTAGGATGCGGTCCCATGTAGGTGACAACTTCGGTGATCTGCCCTTTATGGATAGTACAACCAGACATTATAACTTTGCTGAAATCTGGTCGAGTTTGCTTTTAAATCAAAACGGGTTTTCATCCTGGCACTTGTTACTAACATGCGCTTCCTTTCCAATTCATGTAGCCATTAGCCTTTCCCGTAATTGATCTGCATAATCGTTAACTTCCATAGATAATTCATATCGCGTCCCAAAAGCTAGGTCACATGGAATCCTTATTTCGTTTCCAAACAAAATCTTGGTTTTAACCCGGCGCCGTCATGTACAGGGTATCTGAATACGAGCAGAAACAAAGATATGTGCTAATCCCGATCCCATTGGTTATTGTCAACCACTTGGGAAAGATGCATTTCTAAAGTGCTATTAAATCTCTCTACCATGCCGCCTGATTGTGGGTGTAGCGCCGTAGTCCTGGTTTTGTTAATACTTATCAAGTCGCAGACCTTCCGGAACACAATTGATTCAAAATTCCTGCTTTTGTCGGAATGAAGTTCCATTGGTACCCCAAAGCTACTAAATAGCTTCTCCACTAAAACAGTTGCTGCTGTGGTTGCTTCATGATTGGGAATAGCAAAAACTTCGGGTCCCTTTCTGAAGTAATCAACAGCAACAAGGATGTATCTGTTACCCCTGTTGGTTACTGGGAATGGTCCGGCTAAGTCGATGGCAATTCTTTCAAAAGGAACGCCCACGTTGTATTGTTTCATTTTCCCAATTGGTCGATTTTTGGGCCCCATGCTGGCTGCATATACATCGCATTTACGGCACCATTCTCTTATGTCTTCATAGTAGTTAACCCAATGAAATCGTTCCTTTACCTTATCGAGGGACTTATTCATGCCCAAGTGACCTACAGAAATTGGTACGGCTCACCGAGACTTAGTTTCTTTCCCATCGGCGCTTTCCCAGATTCTTTTCCATTCTCGACTCAAAGAGAATCCCATAGGGCCCACAACGCTTTTATGGTCACTTCTTGACTATATATTTCTTCCTATCAGGGTCTGTCCGCTCCTTCATTCTTCTTCGTCAAAATCGGTTCGATATCTGGATCTTGGAGTTGGAGTGTTCGGCATTGGTCAGTAGTCCAATCGTCATTTGCAGTAACTTTAATCTGTCTGAGAGGCACGTCATTCCTGGCTTTAATTTCTCCGTCGTACCTTCTGCTGCTGATTGTTGACGTGACACAAGTGCTCTTTTTCCTGGTTGGTCGATCGCCAAAATTGTCTATCTCTAGGTGACAATCTCACTCTACAGTCCTTCTGAAAATGTCTGGCTCCTCCACAGCGGAAGCATTTTGCACTGGTAGCCCTGGTATCTTGTTTAACATGCCTTCCATGTTAGTTGTGCCTTCTTTGTTTCCTTGTGCAAACTAGATTGATGATCTCTGTGGTAATTTCAATCTACAATCCACACTGGTAGGCTTGGTATTATTTTTCCGTGTTGTGTCTTCTAACACCTTTTTCATTTCTGACAGGAACCTATTAAACGTGCCTTCCATGTTACTTGTGCATTCTTGGTCACCTTTCTCAAGAAGAGACTGCTCTTACTTTTGGCTTTAACATATTCATAACTGCCTCAATTTCTAAAGCACGCAGTTGAGCTTCATTGCACCTTTTGATGCCACTTAATAGCAGGCTTCTCTGGGGTTCGACATCCCTAATCCCTTCAATAAAGCATTAGGGTGCAAATTGTTTTTGAAACTCTACAGTTGCCTCTAGATATGCTAGTTTCGCCAACCTTCTAATATCTGCTTCAACCTCTTGTCAGTTTTTCCAGATTTCTGGGTTCGTGACCTAAGTTGCACTTGATATACTTAAGTTAGACTTTGGTTACCATACCTGCGTTCAATGATTGAGACTAATTTGTCAAAGTCTGTTTGTTGCTCTTCTGGAATGCTTTGAAGCAATTCCACTACAGAGCCTCTTAAGGAAACCACAAGTGCTGTAGCTTTTTCATGATTATTCCATGCACAGCTGGTTGCAACAGCATCGAACTGCCTTTCGTACATCGTCCAGGAAGAATTTCAATCGAATGTAGGTGGTTTCACAAGAGAGCCTTTAGTAACCACTACATCTTGACGTTTCACTTTCATAAATGTTTTTTGAAACTTTTCAAATTCGTTTTGTATTTTGTCTTTGAATATCTCCTGCACCTTGTGAACTTCGATTTGCACCTTGTGAACTTCATTTTGTACATCATGAATTTCATTTTGCAGTTTACTCTCAACATAATTAACTTGCATTTGTACAGAATCTTTTACTATTCGAATTTTAATATCAACTTCACATGTTATTTCTGTTATTTTACTGTCAACTAGTTCATTTGTGCTTTTTATTACATGCACCAATTGTTGGAATTGTTCTTGTTGAACTTCCATTAACTGACTTTGGTCTTTTCTCTTCAAGTAATTCCTGTTGTTTTTATTTTTTATCTTCCAATGTTTTAATTAACTGTTCTTGTTGGGTTTTCATTGTATCCTCTAATGTGGCACTAAGGTTATTCAAAATGTTTCTCCCTGTTTGTCCATTTTTCTTGGGATCTTGTATTCATCATTAACAGTTTATTATCCTTGTTCTGACACCAATTTGTTACCTATCTCGTGGGTTCAATAATACACCTGTTGTACAATTAATACTCCTTTATTCACGGTGAAAACAACTCCTTAACCTTCAAACTTAATACAATTTCTTAAAATACAGATCATACAAAACACAATACACAGTTTGCGTTACTTTACTACTTATAATCACTGAACTGGAGAATTAGGCTGAGTATAAACCTCACAGTACATCTATTTATATAGATTTTTACATTCGAGAGTCTTCGAGTTCAGTCTATGGCGCTAATATCGAACTATCTAGTTTTCTCCCGGACAGTTACACTTGGTAGGTATATACAGTGTCCTCCCTCGGCGACGTTATAACTTTCCGTAACAAAATATTCACTATCTGTAATAGATTAATTAAAATATAATAAATAAAAACATATAACTTGAAGAAAAACAAAACAGAAATACTTATTGCAGTTGATCATATTCATTGGAAACATCATTCAAAGAATTACTAGAGCTATTTGTGCAAAAAGTTTTGATATCAGATAAACATATACACTATTGACATTTTGTGCATTTATATATGGTCGTTTTCTTTAAGGTTCGTTGCAATATTGGCACCTTTTGCGTTTGAAAGTTGTATTGCTTTCCATATATTCATTGTCATTGTTCTTGTTACATGGGTAGAACTAGCTAATGTGAAAGATTCTACAATTTTTATATCAATGGACGCCTACAAATTGATACCTCACCTCACCACTCGTTAACACTGAGACTGACTTATTACAGAAGTATTTGGACATGATGGGAAGTTAGGAAGCTATTGGATGGTGGAAGTCTCTGCGGTTTATAAGACATGCGTTTTACAGAAAAGCATGCTAGAGTGCAAATTTATATACACGCTCCCGATGGAAAAGTAACAAACCAACCTAGCATTATTTATCAGTTCCAGATCATACTTTAAGAAGTGACTTCGTATTTAGAGAAGATAGGTGATTCATCCAATGGTTTTCAATTATAAAATCAGAAACATAGAGCAAACCAAACCCTTAATTAAACTAATATTATTTTTATAAAAATTAAATACCGATTTTGTAAATTGATTGTTATTTCAATATAAAGTACGGTAAATACTTCTGGACACTCTCTATACATTTTCAATAACTGAATATGACTGATTTTACAAAATTCTAAAAAAATACCTAGAAATGTCAACACTGACTAGAGCATTTTCTTAAATAATTGATTAAATTCCACCTAAATACAGGCTTTCCAAAATAGTGTTATTTGAAAAGTTCCATTCGACGTCAGCATATATAAGTGATTTACCACAAACATCTTCGTGAACGAAACATCTTGTGCGATTCTTTTAATCGTTGTTTACTCATATAGTCGATATTCCTTAGTTTGGGGTTATTATCGTTGTTTTCAAGTTTTAAAACTGTTTGGAAGGTTTTATACGGCGTTTACCTCTGTTACCCATGTACTGACAGAAAAGAATTTTTGCAGAACTTAGTGTCACCAAATACTTCGCAGTTAAATTGCCATTCAGAATCGAATATGCAGTCAATTTAATAGGTATTTTTTACTATAAAATTATATAAGTCCCTCTATTAATTGATATTAAGCTCTTTTACACATTTACTACAAACTGCTGGCTTAAATTCTAAGTGAACTAATACCCATTTATTAAAACTGCCTGAAACGTCTCAGTATTGTGAAATAGTGACAGTCATGAAATCGGCGGCAACAACATACAGAAACTAATTGTCACTGAACTTACCATGGTAAATTTAATATATTAATTAAATCATTGTTATTGACAAAAAATTGTAATTCACAGCTCAAAGCAAATAGTGACATACAAGACTCTACTTGAAAAAACTATAATTAGAGCATCAAATAAACTAGAAGGGCAAAATATAATTAAAGAAGTGTCAGGCAGGAGCAGGGTGTATTAAGGGGGTGGGCCGACGACGGTTTTAAAAGCGGGCACAACTTTTGAATAGTACGGTAAGTGACCAAAAAATGGCGCTCCGAATAACGAAATAAAGGGCGCGGGTTGATTTAATTCAATATTATAAGGCATAAGGTATAAAGTGAATGGTATAAAAAATCTCACAGGGAGAATTGAGACATTATATTTATTATATTGATTGTCTCTTTGGTCAAGTAGCTGTATGTAATTCTAACTTAATTTAGCCGGAAATCGTTGATGGAAATTAACGTCGTAGTAAACGTAATCAATTCGGGGAACGAGCCAATAAATTTCACTCCGTTAATTCACTAGAAATGACTGAACAGATCTGTGTTTTCAAGTGAATTATTTTGAAATAAGTTTATTTTTTGTATTAAACAACGTACAATTTTAATGATCGTATTGTCAGCAGAGAAAAATACTGGCAAGCACAACATATTGAGAATCAAAGTGTCATCATGTGTTTACACATTATTATATTATTGCACGTGTGTGGTGTTAACATGCAGTTTATGTATTAAAAAATATACCATTAACTAGAAAATTCATTAAGACACGTTCAGAAGAAAAAGACAACTTAAATAATCACCAAATAATTACAAAGATTGTGGTTATTATATATAATTTTATGTTGAATATACCCAAATGATTGCTGAAATTGTGAGAAGCTTCGAGCCGCAGTGATGTATCATTTGATTCAGCTCAACATAAGTAAAAAGCCTAATCTGCAGAACATAGAGATGTATTTTATTTTTCAAAACTCAAACTTCATTAAAACATAAAAATTTACAATGAATCTCTATGTCCAAAAGTTTTAAATCTAAGATATTTTAATTGGAAACAAATACTACACATATAATTGATAGTGAAAAGAAAATATAATAAATGCAATATTTGTTTTCATATATACAACTTAATAAGAAAGAAATACATGGGTTTATACAAATTCAAACAAATTAGTTTTTTTACACTGTTTAATTACAATAAAGCAATCAAATTTAATTCGTTTCTTTTTGTTATAATCCATTGAAGTTTAGATTTGTGGTGTAAAACAATTTTATTCAACTACATCGTTAAAGGTTAGCATATTTTTCAAGAATACCATTCAATTTTAGCTACAAGCAGATGTTTTAAAAAATTGAATATTTTTCATTTTATACATGAGACCTCTTTTAAAACAGAAAATTAACATTTTTGGCCACATAAAGAGCTGCACAATAAAAATCCTGAGGATAAACTCAGGTTAGTGCCTAAAATGTCAGATATGAAAAATGAAAAATTAATATTGTATATGTAAATTGTTGTATAACAAAGGTTTGTACCCTAACACCAAACTTTTATTTTTGCACTCAATGCACGTTTCAACAGCGAAGCTGTCATCATGATGGAGTAAACCAAAACTGTTCCACCACAGGTTCCACAGTTTTTCCAGATGCAAATTGTGTTTGGCATAGGCATAGATAGATTTTTCCTAAGGGGGCAGATGGTCAGTTGGTTACAACCAGAGCTGTCGTTTGCAGTAATACATGATACTAGATTTATAGGGGAGGATGTATGTTAGTATTGTAACATTCCTGTAGTAACAAACAGTAATTGTTTTCAATTTCACCAAAACAAATGCGATTTTCACTTATTGATGAAAAATTAACAACTATAATATGTTAATAAAATTAAAAACATTTTCAAGCAAATAGGTATAGACCATGGTGTACACCCTGGTACGGATGGAAACATAATATTGATGTTATAATTTAAAAATAAATGACTCACCACTTGATTTTTTCATGGTCTGATAGATAAATCATAGTTTTTCAGCGGCAATAAATAAATGAAATTAAATTGATTATGATAAATTTTGATGAAAGTATTTACATTGAAATCATGAGCGAAGCTTGGTGTATAAACAAATGTTTGAGATTTTATATTTTTTGTTAAGGGTGTTTTCCACAATGCTCTTTTTTACAAAATTCCTTTTTAGTTTTGTCACCATTTTTGTGAGATGTAGTCTGCCTCCAGAAGTATATACTCTACAGGCAGAAGAGCATAATTCAGTTTTACTTACACAAGCTGTTAGTTCAAAAAACTCATACGGTATTTTAAATTGTTGATTTGCTAACGTCGTTAAAGTTGCCATTAGTTGAATGAAAAATTTAAATTCGGACCCAGTAATCAGCAATAATTTGGAGTACATTGGGATTAGGATAATAGACGGATTGTCATTCAATTAATGGTGAAGATACATCCGGGTCAAACAAAGGACAATTAACGTGAAGAGATTTTATATAAGCTAAAATTCGAAGTGCCAATGAAAGTTCAATAACATAACTAAAAACTGAAAAGGTAAAAACAAACGTATTAGACGAAAATATGGTGAATGAATAGTGATAATCAATGAAATTTCAACATTCACAATTGGTGCAACTAACAAAACATGCAAATTAAATTGCTAATAATATAATAACAAATAAAATCTGAAGTCGACCAGGTCACTAATTTAACTAAAATACCGATAAATCTCTCGATACTGTTGAATTGACAGTTAGCTAAGTTGACGACATAAAAGTAGTGTTTGAAGACCGATTACAAAATGAAATTCACAAAGTGTTAGTTGATGACAAGCCACAAAGTGAAATTTATATCTAAAGTACAAGATAAACTTTAAGTGAAACTGAGAAGTTTTGGAAATTAAGAATGAAAGTAAAATATCAAGATACGGTGTTTCCTTGTCAAAACACCCATCTGGAAATTATTTCAGTCTGATGAAGTTTGCCCACAAAAGTTTCATTGAAGGTATTAGTCATTGTAAAATCTAAACAATTGTGAGTATAAGTAATATCAAAAAGTGATATGAAGCCTTTCTGAGAGTTTTATAAGTGAAGCTGTCATGAATATGTCTCAGGTAAAAGCAGACTCGTTTGAAAACTATGACAATGGAGGGAAAGCACTACAAAGGTTAAAGCCATTTCTGCCAACAACATTTCCAAAAAAAAGCATGCCACAAGAAAAAATGCTTCTAAACCCGCCCCAGGTTATTGACTCCTCAACAGAGGTTTAGAAGCATTTTTTCTTGTGGCATGCTTTTTTTTGGAAATGTTGTTGGCAGAAATGGCTTTAACCTTTGTAGTGCTTTCCCTCCATTTTAAAACATTAAAAGAGATTACACAGCTTAGCTGCCCACATCATCAGTATTCAAAAGTAGGCAAGCAAGCCCATACTACCAACAAAAACTAAAACGCGGATGGGCGAATGCTCACTAAACATTCTCGGGCCTCAAGTTCATTATGTATTAGAACATTTTTTTAAGATTGTCAGTTGAATTATACAGGTGACGGCCAAACGCAAGATTATCATCACATTTGGCACAGGTGCCGCCAAGCAAAAAATTTCCTGACAACAAATTTTCATCTTGATCCATCCAATACCAAATAAAATTAGGCTAACAACTGGCATTGGTGAATCAAGTGTGGTGCGGAAACCAGATTAAGCTGAGAATCAACAATCGGACACACTGTACTGGTTACATTAATGCAGAATCAATGAAAACAAGTTTACCTTTATTAATGTCTTAATTGTTGTCATATCAGCGCATTCACCAGAATTTATTTTCTAATAAGTACATACGTTATATGGTTTCGTACACGATGTGATTGAATACCAATTTCATTTAATTTATATCAGTTCGCGTCCTACTGAGTAGTGATCGAGCGATTTACTTCTAAAGGAATACTTGTCCACCAATATTCAATATAACAAGGACGTAGTTCAGGTACATGAGATGCCAAATGCTCAATTCAGTACGTCAAGCTATGACTATGGACCAAAGAAAATATATCAACTTCGAGAGTAGTTCTATGTCACATGTAGTGCAAGTACATACAAAACCTTCATATTTAAGTTACTTAAGCTTAAGCACCAGGTTAATTGATGCTACGGGAAGCAAGTTGTGAAGGCGGGTGCCCTAGCCCGAATTTCAGCACATTTAGTAAGTTATTCCAAAGCTTCGTAAATTTACCAATGCAGAAAGAAGTTATTATGTATTTTCTCAGAGGTAACTACTTAAGAGTAATGCATCAGCAGGCTGGGTTATTTCAAAAGTAATTAAAGTCAATGCTATGCCAATTTAAATTGACCGTGTTAGGTAACTTGAAAAATTGGGACATTTAATAAGGATCCCAAAATGGTATGAAACTTGCTATATTAGTTCTTAAATTGTGGACCATATAATTTGTTATGTGTTATCCTTATTACCTTAAAAAGAATTCTAGTGTACACAAGCTCGTAACTTCCCGACGGAGGAGGAGTCATTTCACGAAGTTTGAGCGAGGCAGAAAAGTCCTATTTTAAGTAGTATTGGTTTCTTAGTTATAATGTATTAACTTAAACATCAGTAATTTGAATGCAGATATATATTCAATCAATACAGGGCTTTCATTTGTAAACTAGCCACCAAATATACACTTTTAAACTATCCTCAAAAAAAAAGAAAAAAAACATGTTAATTTATACTTACGGGGGGGGGGGGGCATACTTTACACGTATCGGTCACAATGCAGTTGTAGATGTTAAAATTGTCCCCCATTGTTGGTACGATAATGGGAAAGTCGCAGCTCGAATTCTTCCCGCACTTCTTGAAGCGTCTCTGGTGTAATGCGTTCACACTCCTCCACTATTCTACATCTAAGTTCAGGAATATCGCGAGGTTGAGATTTGTACACAACAGTTTTAGATGTCCCCATAAAAAAAAGTCAATTTATCTGGAAATGTCTCATTAAGCCAATTTCGTACAGCCAAGGCATAATGTGAATGTGCTCCGTCTTGTTGAAAAAAAAATGGGTTTTCTTCGTCTAGCAACAAAGTTCTATCTTGATCTACTTGGTTTTCTAAAGATTCGGTTATAAGAAGATTTATCACATTTTCAAATAAGTCTAAATACAAATCCCCAGTTAAATATACGTTGATTTTCTGAGTACGCTGGATGTCCTCTTCCCGAAAAACTTTTGGATGGATATTGTCTCAATAGAAATCTACAACCTTGTTTATTGACAAATCCAGTAAAAAAATCCTGCTTTTTCAGAAAAACAAATATTTTCAATAAAAATTTTGTCATTAATTAGCAGCAAGCTGTTCAAAAAGCTGTATTTTGCAGGGAAAGAATTTATTTAGGCGTAAGGTTTTATGCACAACGTGGACGGAAATATTTATTTACCTGGAAACTTTTGGTATTGATGTTTCAGGATCCATGGCTAATGACCTAAAATCTCAACTTGGGCAGCTGTTTATAAGCGGTAATTATGTTGTGCATTCGGAAAATATGGCAGATTCTGTCGGTTGGTACCTTGATGTTCGGTAGGGTGGTTCTTTGTTTTTCAGCAACATCTTTCTTTTGTCTCAGTTTGGAATACTGTCTCGTCTTGTGCTATATTGCTTGATTGATTATATTGAGTGTATATTCGTTTTGATGAAGAGCAGAAGTAATCTACTTTAGTTCTTCCGCTTTGTGCTTGTCGTCGGTGAGCTTTAATGACCTCGAAATTAGATTATTAACAACTCCCTGTATTTTTGAAGGGTGCTGATGGAAATCTGCATTTATATATCTATTAATATGTGTGGGTTTTATGTAAATAGTGTGTTCTGAATAGCAGCTTCGCGAGTGAAACCTAAGAAAAAAGGTACATCGGCCAAGCAGAAGAATCTCTGCTAGATTAGACGAGTTCAAACGATATGTCACAAATTAACAAAGAAGGTCTGCTCTATTTCAACACCAACTACACAGACGGGCCACAAAATAGATGTTGACAGCAGCAAACAAATAGCTAACACAACAAATTATTTAACAATGATTGTAATAGACGCAAATGAAATCGAAAAGTCGAATAGCTAAACTCAAGAGATGACGCCCTGCACCTGTCCAATATTTGGAAAATACTAATCAAATATTGCAAAACCGATCCCGCAACACACATAGGGGAACTGACAACTGATCACGTGACCCAAACGACCGCGGAGAGGGAGAATACAACTCCAACCATTCAGCGTCGCTACAACCTCTAACAAAGCCACATAAATACAGAACGCGGACACAGCAACTCTCAGTCTATTATCTGACAACTTAGCACCAACTGAGACCTTGGCGAAACGTCTGCTACATTTAAAAATGAATCAAAATAACGAACTGATGTACTCCCGCATGAATACTTTTTCATATTTTTCCAACCTTGAAATTCTACGCCTAGACATATACACGGTGTCTAACAAGTATGGAAACAGCACAATATCTTTCGAAATATGCACCTTGAGGAAAAATGATTATAAAAGATTTTTTCTTGGCCATTCAATGGCGGCCCTAGATTTGACAATGACTTTCAAAGTCATTTTAAGTTCAAGTTTTTTTCAGATGAGATACCCTACTTGAAATGAAAATGCCCTTGACCATATTCTGCATTTGACCTCTGATGTCATTGAAGTTTCAAATCAGCGTCACGCATCAAAAAGTGACCAACAGCAAAATTACTCAGCTACTTAAGGTATCCATCTTGCCAGTTAAGGCAAGGATTACTATCCCGGTCAGTTAAGTAAATGATCCGTACAATTCTGGCAAGGCTCATAACTTGTGTTTAAAATGTACTCCATCAACATCCTGGTTTATTCCTAAACGGTTTCAGTTTTTGAGCTCCCAGGTTTTCGACGGTTGCCATTAGTCCGATCTTTTCAAATTGTCTAATCGTTTTGGACACAGTGCTCTTGCTAATGCCTGTGAAATCCACTCGAAACGTTTTGTTAAATAACTGCACCTCTCCGTCATAACACCCACATCTGTCACCCCAACCTCTCATCATAATAAGGAATCTCTCCTGTTCTGTTAGAGATGCCATATTGAACGGAATAAATAAAATTGCAAAGGTTTCAAAAAATTTTGAACATTCATAGAAAGTAATATTTAGGAACGATAACAACTTTAAACAAAAAGAAAAAAATCTCCACTATTTATCCTGAAAAAAGACTGTTAGAGCTGCAAATGCAGAGGAAGTATCCGTTTTTCAATCATTATCCAAAAAGCAGCACCGAACCGAAAATATAAATTCGTTTAACTAATCTCTCTAATTGAGTGTGCTGTTTTTCAATTATTTTAAAAATGACTACTTGAGAGCAGCAACTGAGCCAGAAGCATTAAACATCGTTAATTATTAGTACCTGGGTGACCGAGCTTCACTCGTAAATTCAAGGAATACAAATAATAATCGGAAATTTGCCATGTAAACTATTTTAAACTCCCTAATATATATATATATATATATATATATATATATATATATATTGATATATTATAATAGAATGATCTAATAATTTTGTTTATTAAGTAAATTGTAATAGTATTTTACCACACAATTTGCTTCTATTTATTTGGAAATTTATTTTGTTTATTTATTTATTTAAATCTGACAACTAATATGAACTACCAATGTGTGTTTTTTTTTATTATTTTATATTATATAGGGCCCACTAATTTTTGAGCCCCTTACGTTGGGTGCCAAATTTATATTGCTCATCCAACTTTTTCTAAGCTCCACGTTTGGACTAAGCCAAATTTATAATGGTTCAATCAAATTATGATTTTTCCATTTCTTCACAATGCTATATTTATATTAGTTGAAATAGTAATTTATATCTCAGGTTCTTTTTTGCTTGGGTTCAAATCTTCAAATGTTAAATAAATAAATAAATTTTATCTTGTTTATCTTACAAGTATATATTTCTTTTCAGGTTCACTTACACTTTTTAAAATTTTGGAAATTCTATTTAAACTTTACTTTTTCTACTTTTTAATTTTTTTAAATTACTGATAATCAAATTTCTAATATTTCAAATAAAATACAATTTATGTAAATTTTTCGCAATACAATATTGATACAAGTTTCCTTTCAAAATAAAATAAATTTCCTGTCACTTAACTACTCGTAAATTTCTATCAAATAATGTTATAAAATTCCATGTTTCCAGAAGCCTCTGCGAAACAGCTACGAATGTCCTAGCATTGGGCAGGCGTCTGTTTGAAAACCTTTCCCTATATAACATTTTTGCTATTCTGCAATTACGTCTGCTTTCCCCATAAATTAAGAGCATGTCATGTCTTTCCCTAATTGTATAATCGGCCATTATTTATCACAAATAAATACTGTCGCACTATTCTTAATTTTCGAACTTACACACTAATTTCAACCGATTTTATTTATTTAAAAAATATATTAAATGGAAAGCAAACCACGAAGTCTACATCAAATAGATATCCTTCAAATCACTTTACCATTTATCTATTCTTATTCACAAGAATCGCAAAAAACAATCGAAACTCTCAGTTGTCGTTAAAGTAAAAAATGTAGTAAATAAGTTGGTCTGCATGCCACGTTGCCATATCTATTCGGAGAAACTTACACTAAATTATAAAAGCATATTTCGAGTTTAAATAATCAATTTTTCATTTTTAATGTGAATATTAAAGATGTACAAGCTATTGAGTATTTACATATTTAGATTTACCGACATTTTTAAATCGAAATTATTGTATTATTCACTGTAGCAAGGGCTACATAAAATCTAACTTTATGTGTTCTTTTTCGCAAAACTATAGTTTATTTTAGAAAATGTTATAAAGCTTTTTGATTTGTTTTTGCCTGAAGTATTGTTCTTCAAAATCTTTGCACTCAAACCGTTTACACCCTGTATATGCAATTTTTTATAGGCTACCAAATATAACATTTTTGTGCTAACATAATTGAAATCACACTGTATAACTATAATTTCACACCGTCATATGTTTTAGCTACCCTGTATATGCCTGTGTTTTAGTCACCCACTGTAATATTTTTTGGACCACCATGTATAAATATAATTCCGGTACATCCTATACTACAACCACCCTGTAAATGCAATTGCTAATGAGCTACCCTATAGGTATAACATTCTATTACCATTTGCTTTCCAATACGTTTACCCCGCCCTGTATGTCAGCTATCATTAATTTTCAACTGCTTGCAGGCTTCCCTACATAATTATTTTTCTTGCTTTTTTCTAACCACACTATAATTTCATTCGACGGTATATTTTAACCATCCTGCATAACATCTCTTATTGACCATCTAACATATTTTGAATTACCCTAAATAATTAGAGATTTACACGACCAAATCATATTATATCGCCTACCCTGCCAATTTTTCACTTTAAAAACTTGAAATGTCTATCTGTAAAAATCTAATGATAGGAAAATATAATGGAGACATAAAATATTTATATGTTCGGAACATACAAATACAATTTGTATTGAAAAAATGTAGTCTCGCTCTTACGTTTTACCAAACCAAAAATCTTTATGGGTCTGTTAATCAATGAGTGGTGCCACCTAGTGTGTACTACTTTTACTTTTTTAAATACCCCTACACGTTACTTTTTGGTCTATCAATTTTAAATAATTCTTCATAAATGCATGGGCTTAAAAAATATAAAAGTGTATGTGATAATACAACACTCATGAAAAATATTTTGGTACGTTTTCCCTTCAAATCCAAACATTTGTCAACTAATATACGATGGTTAAACATAATAAACACTTTTTAAAAATCTGATTACATCTCAATTATAAACAAAAAATGAAGTTAGTCAAAGTATAAAACATAATTATTGTAATATTTATTTCATAAGGAATGCCTTGTAAGAAATCAGAATTTTGTAAACACAAAAATAGTATTTCAGTTAAATTATTTTCTCATTAATTGCTGCACTATACGTAATTGGAATTGTTTTCGCTTTGCACAAGGGAATCTTCACCCTTTAATGTTTAAATGTATGTTTTAAAGATATCAGGTTTTGAAAAGTCGTTAATTATTTACTTCTATATTATAATGAACGACATCAAATTTTGTAAAATAAAAAAAAACTCACTGTATGTATGCATAATGAATATTTTAATATTGGTTACATTTTTTTAACTAAATGTAAGGATATTAAAAATAGTATGATAACAACTGACTGAATTTATTGAATACTCGACGTTTCGACTCCTGCTTTGGAGCCATTATCAAGAGACAAAAGTGAAAAAGAGTTTCAGAGTCTAGATCGAACTCGGGGCCTCAATCGGCCTACTCCCCAAGAGTCACTAGGTAACTGAACTGAATTTGAGTCTGCTCTGCTTCTTTTATTTATAGTTAGCGCTGGGTTAGAAGAAGATGTCACGTGATGAGGCTGTGTTGTGATTGGTTGGGTATTGGTGGGCAAGTCTGCTTTGTTTAATCTGGCAATTACGGAGGTCCAAGCTGTGGGAAGGCGAGTACTGTCATCGCGTCTATTTAGACAGAGAGGTCTTTTCTCTATTTCGATAGCTTCGCGAATAGTGGATGCTCTAAGAGAATTGAGAGATATGATAGTCCTACTGTCCTCGAAGTTGATAGAGTTTCCTGTTTGGATATGGTGATGCGTGAGAGCTGAAGTAGGATCTTTTTTACGAACTGACAGAGAGTGTTCATATACTCGATGGTTAACGCGCCTGTTGGTACGACCGATGTAGCTTTGTGGGCAATCGCGACATGAGATTTCGTAAACTCCTCGATCCTCGTTAGGTACTTTGTCTTTGGGGTTACCGGTTAAGTTGCCTATAGTTTGAGTGGTGTTGGAGATAGTCTTTATTTGATGTCTTTGTAAAATCCGTGCTATTTTGTTAGTGACTCCTCGAATGTATGGAAGTACGGCTTTTTGATGTTGTTGTTCTGTTTCTGACGAGGTTGGTGTGATTGGGGGTTGTTAAGATTGACGAATTATACGCGCAATATGGTCCGGATGATAACCGTTTTGTCGAAGGATTTGTTGAAGATTATTAAGTTCGTTTTGTCTATTGTCAATATCTGTTAAACGAACAGATCTAAGAGTCAAAGATTTCATTACAGAACACAATTGGGCAGGGTGGTGTTGTGATTGGGCATTTAAGTATCGATTGGTATGGGTTGGTTTTCTATAGACGGTATGTGCGAATCTGTCGTTGTTGGTTTTTGTTATGAGGACATCAAGAAACGGGAGAGAAGAATCGGACTCGATTTCCATTGTAAATTGTATATTAAAATGTATACCATTGAGGTGTTGTAGGAAGAAGTCTAATGAATCTCTGCATGAGGCCAAATGACAAAAGTATCATCTACATATCTAAGCCAACAGGAAGGTTTTAAATTAGACGAGTTTAGGGCCTGGGTTTCGATTTGTTCCATGAAAATGTTAGCAAGCACTGGAGAAAGAGGTGAACCCATGGGGGCCCCACGAAACAGAGTGTTTTGAAATAAAAAATAAGTGTTAGAGGAACAGTGTTGTACAAGTTTGATGATGTCAGAAGAGATATTGTATTTTGTTTTTAGAATATCTAACGTTTCTGAAATGGGGACATTAGTGAAAAGAGATACAACATCGAAGCTAACTAGGATGTCATTTTCTGAAATTCTGTAAGCACTTAGGATATCTAAGAAGGAAGAAGAGTTTTTTACGTACGAGGATGCTTGCTCGGCTAGAGGTTGAAGGGTTTCGGCTAAGTACCGGGCTAATTCTTGGGTCGGGGATTGTCTCCGGCTTATGAATTTTGGGTAGTCCGTAAATTTTCGGAATTTTAGAAGACTTTTCACGAGGAATGATGATCTTTTTAACGTCAAGAGAAAGTTGTGTCCTGTTGATGATTTCCTTAGTCTTTTTCTCTAAGTAAGTAGTAGGATTATTATTCATTATTTCGTAGTCTGCAGTGTGGACTAGGGAATTCATCTTGTGAACATAGTCCTTAGTACTGAGAAGAACAGTCGCGTTTCCTTTGTCGACATTAAGAATAGTTATGTCATCGTTGTTACGTAGTTGTTTAAGTGCATGTCTTTCGTTAGAAGTTAGGTTTGATTTTGGCGGCTTTGATGTGCGGAGTACTCTAGCAATGTCTTGACGATTATCTTCAGCCTCAATATCTGTTAGTTCAACCAAAGCTACCTCAACTTGAGAAATGATTCTTTCAGTTGGGATAGTTTTCGGCGTCACTGCGAAATTGAAACCTTTGGATAGGACGTGTAAACTGGTAGAGTCTAAGGGGAAGTCAGAAAAGTTATGGACGGTCGGCTGAGGGGGTGCGGTGACAGCGGGTTGTTGTTTAGTAATAAGTCTTGTTAGTTTAAGTTTTTGAGTGACTGTTTTCATTTGGGCCAGGTGTTCGGCTTTATCGCTCGAAATGCGATTAAAATTGTCCCACAGAATTGGATGAGGATTGAAAGTATGTAATGATGAATAACAGTGATACAAATTTCGGTTGGTTTGGTCAAGTTGATATCTGATTGAATGGATGGAATTTCGTAAGAGGGCCAAACTTGCTTTGTTAAGAATACTGGAAACTGAACGTGAAGAGGTGTGATGTTTTAGTTTGAAAGTATTTGGAATGACGTTATAAGTTCTACAAGATTTGAGGAAAACAAGATCACAAAGAAACAGAGATTTTCGAATAAGAAATTTGCTGTATGTTTTGGTGAGTTGGAAGAAATCCTCCCCGTAGAGGCGAATGAAATGTTCTGAGAGGCTTCCGCGGTCATTATTATGAACTAAGCTAGGTTCCGGGTGAGAACCGCGTCTGAATTTATTGAATACTCGACGTTTCGACTCCTGCTTTGGAGTCAAGAGGCAAAAGTGAAAAAGAGTTCCAGAGTCTAGATCGAACTCGGGGCCTCAATCTGCCTACTCCTCAAGAGTCACTAGGTAACTGAACTGAATTTGAGGCACTCTATCAACTTCGAGGACAGTAGGACTATCATATCTCTCAATTCTCTTAGGGCATCCACTATTCGCGAAGTCATAGAAATAGAGAAAAGACCTCTCTGTCTAAATAGACGCGATGACAGTACTTGCCTTCCCACAGCTTGGACCTCCGTAATTGCCAGATTAAACAAAGCAGACACGCCCACCAATACCCAACCAATCACACCCAGCGCTAACTATAAATAAAAGAAGCAGAGCAGACTCAAATTCAGTTCAGTTACCTAGTGATTCTTGGGGAGTAGGCAGATTGAGGCCCCGAGTTCGATCTAGACTCTGAAACTCTTTTTCACTTTTGTCTCTTGATAATGGCTCCAAAGCAGGAGTCGAAACGTCGAGTATTCAATAAATTCAGACGCGGTTCTCACCCGGAACCTAGCTTAGTTGATAATAATGACCGCGTAAGCCTCTCAGAACATTTCATTCGCCTCTACGGGGAGGATTTCTCACCAAAACATACAGCAAACTTCTTATTCGAAAATATCTGTTTCTTTGTGATGTTGTTTTCCTCAAATCTTGTAGAACTTATAACGTCATTCCAAATACTTTCAAACTAAAACATCACACCTCTTCACGTTCAGTTTCCAGTATTCTTAACAAAGCAAGTTTGGCCCTCTTACGAAATTCCATCCATTCAATCAGATATCAACTTGACCAAACCAACCGAAATTTGTATCACTGTTATTCATCATTACATACTTTCAATCCTTATCCAATTCTGTGGGAGAATTTTAATCGCATTTCGAGCGATAAAGCCGAACACCTGGCCCAAACGAAAACAGTCACTCAAAAATTTAAGCTAACACGACTTATTACAAAAGAACAACCTGCTATCACCGCACCCCCTCAGAAGACCGTCCATAACTTTTCTGACTTCCCTTTAGACTCTACCAGTTTACACGTCCTATCCAAATGTTTCAATTTCGCAGTGACGCCGAAAACTATCCCAACTGAAAGAATCATTTTTCAAGTTGAGGTAGCTTTGGTTGAACTAACAGATATTGAGGCTGAAAATACTCGTCAAGACATTGCTAGAGTACTCCGCACATCAAAGCCACCAAAATCAAACCTAACTTCTAACGAAAGACATGCACTAAAACAACTACGTAACAACGATGACATAACTATTCTTCCTGCCGACAAAGGTAACGCGACTGTTCTTCTCAATACTAAGGACTATGTTCACAAGATGAATTCCCTACTCCACACTGCAGACTACGAAATAATGAACAATAATCCTACTACTTACTTAGAGAAAAAGACTAAGGAAATCATCAACAGGACACAACTTCCTCTTGACGTTGAAAAGATCATCATTCCTCGTGAAAAGTCTTCTAAAATTCCGAAAATTTACGGACTACCCAAAATTCATAAGCCGGACATTCCTCTTAGGCCCATTGTCAGTTCGGTACAATCCCCGACCCAAGAATTAGCCCGGTACTTAGCCAAAACCCTTCAACCTCTAGCCGAGCAAGCATCCTCGTACGTAAAGAACTCTTCTTCCTTCCTAGAGATTCTAAGTGCTTACAGAATTTCAGAAAATGATATCCTAGTTAGCTTCGATGTTGTATCTCTTTTCACCAATGTCCCCATTTCAGAAACGTTAGATTTTTTAAGAACAAAACACAATATCTCTTCTCACATCATCAAACTTGTACAACACTGTCCCTCTAACACTTATTTTTCATTTCAAAACACTCTGTTCAAACAAGTCCGTGGGGCCCCTATGGGTTCACCTCTTTCTCCAGTGCTTGCTAACATTTTCATGAAACAAATCGAAACCCAGGCCCTAAACTCGTCTAATATAAAACCTTCCTGTTGGCTTATATATGTAGATGATACTTTTGTCATTTGGCCTCATAACAGAGATTCATTAGACTTCTTCCTACAACACCTCAATGGTATACATTCTAATATACAATTTACAATGGAAATCGAGTCCGATTCTTCTCTCCCGTTTCTTGATGTCCTCGTAACAAAAACCAACAATGACAGATTCTCACATACCGTCTATAGAAAACCAACCCATACCAATCAATATTTAAATGCCCAATCACACCACCACCCTGCCCAATTGTATTCTGTAATGAAATCTTTGACTCTTAGATCTATTCGTTTAACAGATATTGACAATAGACAAAACGAACTTAATAATCTTCAACAAATCTTTCGACAAAACGGTTATCATCCGGACCACATTGCGCGTATAATTCATCAATCTCAACAACCCCCAATCACACCAACCCCGTCAGAAACAGAACAACAATATCAAAAAGGCGTACTTCCATACATTCGAGGAATCACTGACAAAATAGCACGGATTTTACAAAGACATCAAATAAAGACTATCTTCAACACCACTCAAACTATAGGCAACTTAACCGGTAACCCCAAAGACAAAGTACCTAACGAGGATCGAGGAGTTTACGAAATCTCATGTCGCGATTGCCCACAAAGCTACATCGGTCGTACCAACAGGCGCGTTAACCATCGAGTATATGAACACTCTCTGTCAGTTCGTAAAAAAGATCCTACTTCAGCTCTCGCGCATCACCATATCCAAACAGGACACTCTATCAACTTCGAGGACAGTAGGACTATCATATCTCTCAATTCTCTTAGAGCATCCACTATTCGCGAAGCTATCGAAATAGAGAAAAGACCTCTCTGTCTAAATAGACGCGATGACAGTACTCGCCTTCCCACAGCTTGGACCTCCGTAATTGCCAGATTAAACAAAGCAGACACGCCCACCAATACCCAACCAATCACAACACAGCCTCATCACGTGACATCTTCTTCTAACCCAGCGCTAACTATAAATAAAAGAAGCAGAGCAGACTCAAATTCAGTTCAGTTACCTAGTGACTCTTGGGGAGTAGGCAGATTGAGGCCCTGAGTTCGATCTAGACTCTGAAACTCTTTTTCACTTTTGTCTCTTGATAATGGCTCCAAAGCAGGAGTCGAAACGTCGAGTATTCAATAAATTCAGACGCGGTTCTCACCCGGAACCTAGCTCAGTTCATAATAATGACCGCGGCAGCCTCTCAGAACATATATATATATATTTACATATATCGTATTATAGTATTAGATTAAAAGGACTGCTAGACGTGCTGAAGTAGCGAAAGTAACAGATTGCAATTATCTTTAAACGACACATAAACCTTCAGAAAATGGAAACATCGGCCTAGGTTTGGTAGAGAAGATTTTAAAAAATCAACCGATTTACGCCAAATTGGACGGAGTGGAGTTTTTGGAGGCGCTGACTAGGAATCTGTAATCTGTTTCTGACGAATCTTGGTCTCAGATGGTGGATCCAAGATAGCGGACATGATTGCATAAAATTAACCGTTTTATGCCACATTTGGAGCAGGAGGGTATTAAAGGCGGTAACAACGAATCTGAAATCTGTTTTTGAGGAATCTTATTCCAAGAGAGCCAATCCAAGATGGCGAACGAGATTCCAGATCCTACAATATTAGTTATTGTCATTTTTTGCAACCTTTGTTTTCAATACAGAGCGCCAAACCATGCGGGACATTGGTTTGAGCTTTAATGAGCATCAGAGGTCAAAGACATGTCTGAATGTAAAATTTTTCCTTCTTTTTATTTCCATGGTCAAAAGTATCCCATTTGAAAAAATTTACTTGACCTTGAGGGTCAAGTTAATTTTTTCTTCTTTTCTTTTTTTTTCAAGTTAATTTTTTCAATTTTTTTTTCAAGTAAATTTTTTCTTCTTTGTTTTCTGTTGTTCCTGACCCCTCGTTTATACTCTATCAGTCTTCCAATGTCTCTCCGAAGAGAATGAATGTTCCCTTCAAGTGTTCTGAAGATATAAATTGCAGCACAGTGGATGATTGTCTGTAATGTATTAGCACCTTAAACATAGTTTTGAAAAATAAATTTGTTCATAACCAGCAAGACGGTACCCAGTTTCTTAGAAGATCTTTGAGAAGAGTTTGACTAATCAGTGGATCTGTTCCACTATACTCTATAAGAGCTCCTTCCATTTTTGCTTAGATCTTTTCAAGCAGGTCAGCGTTGGTTGGCTGTTCTTGTTGAAGTTCTTGAGTCTCGTTCGCTCTTTGTGCCAACGGTCTTTCAGGCTTTGGATTTGTTATATTTCGACCAATTGCTTCTTGCTCCACTTCGCTCTTTATTGCATCCAGTTGTTCAGGAGAAATAATTCCATTTCTCAAGATGAGAAGATATTGATCTGCGACGATCTGTTCGGTAACTTGAAGCTCTGAGTACTCAAGACTCTTGATTGTGTATTTGGCGATATTCAGTCTAGTCCTGGCCAACGCTCTTCACTCTGCAAAACGCTCGCATTATAAATTCATTCATGACGTTAGCCTATTTCATGCGCTGTCTTTTCAGTTCCGCTTGAGTGAGTGCTGGCTGTTGATCCTGCGAGTGGAGTTCTCGTTCTCGTTTGATGCCGTTGATGATGGTCAAGTTGTTGCAGTAACTGTATTGGTGAGTGTTTTTGTGGTTCTTGTGGGTCTTGTGCTGTAGCTCTTTGGACGGCAGGTGCCCGCCTCCTCAGCAGTCTGCCATCGACGTTCCGCATGCTGTCATGTCCGGCGCTGGCTCAAAACATGCCCTGGCGATCCCCAGGCAGTGGATCTTTCCCGAAACATCTACTCCATAGCCCATTGACCCTAGTGAAATGATTATTCTTATTATTAAGAATTACGTTGCTGCATACTTTTCGCAACTCGCTAGGTTTTATTTATATATCGGTTGTCTATGCATATTCTTCGATTATTCATTTGTGTTATTAGGTTAATTGATACCTGTCTACTGTCTAAGTGCTTCTTGGGAAATAACACTACAGTTTAAAGAAAGTTGCTGTATATTCCAAACGTTTCGGGGTCTAGATCAGACCCCGTTGTCAATGGTTAAGGAACTACGAAGTAAAAAGGCACCATTCTAAAATGTAAATTAAAATATTTGACAATGTGTATTATTTGATCTAGCCCCGAAACGTTTGGAATATACACCAACTTTCTTTAAACTGTGGTGTTAATTCCCAAGAAGCACTTAGACATTGAAAAATATGCCACAAGTATCATTCAGAAAACAACCTATCTACTGTTTAGTGTGATTAAATAAATTAAATGTATATCCACCTTTGTCATGATATCTTAGGGGTGGCACTTTTAAGCCAATATTCACAAGATTTATTAATAAATTTTACATCATTAAACCAAAAATACAATATATACAAAGTGAAGCGCATTTTATGTATTTTCAAAATATCTTTTTTATATTCCAGTTAATCGCAACATTGTAGGTGATCATTAAGATGCTGATTAATGTTCCTGCTTTTATTACAAGAAAGCTAGAAATTATTGATAAAAAATCACCATTTATCGGTTTTCTCGCTTCCCTCTGTAGAAATCCTCTGATCAAGATTTACAAGCAGTTATTTTGAAGATTTTCGTTTGTCTACATCTTTTTCCATTGTGAGCGATATCATCGCTTTGTTACTAATCACAATATTAGCAGAACACAAACACATCCATATCTCTTGGGTTTTTTTTGTTATATTAATTTACTTCTAGGAGGTTGCTGTTAATATTATGTAAAATATGATTTAAAAACTATTATTTAAGTGATGGCACCTGGGATTTGGCGTTCAATTTTACGTCATTTAAGAATACCTTATAATTGCAGTAGATGACTATTCCTCAATATGTGGTTAAGAAAATACAGACTTGGACCATGTAGGAAACCATGCTGATTTTTCAGCCCCCACACAACTTAATGTCTAGCTTATTTTCTAGATAATTCTCACAAAGCAAGTTGGCATGTAGCTACAGGAAAACTAATAAGGAAACTTCTATTCAAATATATTTACACAAGAACAAATGGCATACATATTATAGTAAATTTAATTTAGGAACTTAATGAACATGATCTCGACCGCAGATTAGAATTTTGTGAAATAATTATTGATTATTTTTATGTTTTTTTGGGCAAAAATACCACATTCGAAATAAAACGACCTATATTGATGGAAAACCAAACGTTTCAAAGTCTATTCTGACTTCGTTGTCAATGGCTTTATATTTATTGATGTGAATTGCAAATTTTTCATTTTGCAATTTACATCAATGAATATATAAATTTTCATTTTGCAATTTACATCAATGAAAAGTCTGAAAACTATTTACTATTATTACAAAATTGCCTAAGACCCAGATTATATTCGTATGGAAAGGTATACCTGGAGGTTACGCGCTTATTTTCTAAATGTTTGAAGTAGAGGTTTCATCAAAAGGCCTGCTAGGTTGGTAATTTTACCACATTAGATTTTTATTTGTGGAGTTATCTAAAATGAAATGTGTACGTTAATAAACTGAAAAACAAAAATGCACAAACATTAACTGAAGTATTGCAAGAATTTAAAATTTGCCTTGCATGTTAATCTCAACAAGTTCAAATATGAAGACGCGAGATGTAAGACCGACATCTAGGATTTTCAAGAGAAGGAATGACACCTCGAAGAGTTGAAATATGTTAAGAACCATAGAAATTTTGAAAGAGAAAGATCTTGTTCATTACTTATGGGTATTTTGGATTCTCGTAATACCAAAATTGAGCTACGTGGTAACAACTACAGCCATCTAGTTAATAGAAAAATTTTAAATGACACATGGGACTATGTAACATCTTTGATAAGATTTCATATTAAAGTACACATGTTGTACAAAAACTAAATACCGATAAGATAATATTTGTTATTCTGAGATAATTGTATAAACACTCGACACTATCTTGTGAATGAATCTTCTTTTCTAAGTACCAGTATAATTTTAAACAATTTTCAAGGTCTCTTTTAAAATTTATCGATTTATTCTAAATTTCTTTGATAAGCCAATTAATATTAAATTGATTAAAATAGACTTCGGCAATTTTCAGTAGTCAAGCAACGGTTTAAGATGAAGTTCGCTGTACCTTTGGCTTTTTTCGCTGTAGTGGTTGCAGTTTTTGCATACAAACACGATGTTGCATATCAACATTATCAAAACGATGTTACTATATGTCCCAACCAAACTAATGCGTAAGTTTGTTCTTACAGTTTTTTTTGTTAGGTATTCGAAAGTTATAATAAAAAATAGTTGGATCCAGAATTGAACAAAAATAAATAGCTCCTCGTAGAAAAGAGGTACACAAACAAATTGTAGGTCAGGTGGTTAGTTTACAGCGAAAAAATGTTTAAATTCAGTATGTCATATAGAGAGACATCCAACATTTTTTTAAGGTTTATTTGCCCCTAAATGATGCAAAATACATCATAAAAGCTACCACTTATTATGTTTTTTATAGAAGTCTCAAGCACTAAATTTGAAAAATTACAAAAAATTAATTTTAGTATTTCCTTTTTTTAAGTATACTTTGCACTTTCACAAAAAGTACCTAAACAGAAATTCTTTAATTCTATTGAAATCTTGATGGATAAATACAATATCCTTATACTGGTTCCCATAGAACGTTTGTAGGTTCTATAAAATAGTGAATTTTATTAAAATTTCAGAACCTCGCCTATGTGGGGACAAAACATTCTTCTTCTAAATCTTCTTCAAAATTTTACAATATCTCATCTTATTGACTTCTGAAGCCTTTTCCATAATTTTCGGTATACCTTAATGAGCTCAGGATAGATCCGATCGGGTAATTAGTGACAGACGAAAACAAGAAATATTGGAAAATTTGGCTTAAAAAAATCTATATCCTCGTCACTTTTGAAGTTGTAACGTAAGGCCTGTCGGAACATAGTAATTTCCATCTACTTCCCTCAGAAACTAAATGAGGTATACGTTCTTTACTTTATTTAGTTCAGTTTTTACCTAACTGATCTACTCGGATTTGACTAAATTGAGCAATTTCTGGTAGACATTTTAAGAATGAGATAGTAAAACATCCAAGTGTCAACGATCGGGTTATTTTTTATAAACGGACTTATATACATATACATATATATATATATATATATATATATATATATATATATATATATATATATAAATATATATATATATATATATATATATATATATGTGTGTGTGTGTGTGTGTGTGTTTTTTTTATCCGAAGAGGGGGGAAATACATTCCGTACTTAGCTAGCACGTGCTGGCCGTCGTGCGGGACTCCCGATACAATGACTTCAAAGCAAGACTAAATCGTTGCATTGAAACCAGTATACCGTATACCCGCTAAAACCCTAACCTCTTTCTCCTACAACCATGGTCCCCTGCGGCACTCTTACTCAATACTACTTCGCAAGGGTGGTTCATTGCAGATGTTAACTGCTCTTACATTGAAAGCCTCTAAAGCCTACTCCTCGAAGGTATCGCGGAGTTCTTTGAGGATAGTCTCCGCGTAATCTGATACCAAGTTCCAGGCTTGGGGGCCCTTCAGCATGGCTTCTACTAACTGTTCTGGGACGATATTAGTCTCCAGAATCCTCTCCACTTCAGCACGTTGATCCTGAAACCGGGGGCAGGAGAAGAACACGTGTTCCGCGTCCTCTATCACGTCCGTACAGTGTGGGCAGTTTGGGGAGTTTGCCCTCCTGAACCTGTGCAGGTATGCTCGAAAGCATCCATGTCCAGTCAGGAGTTGAGTGATGTAGAACCCAACCTCCCCATGCTGGCGGTTGACCCAACGACTGATGTTAGGTATTAATCGATATGTCCACCGGCCTTTAGTAGAGCTGTCCCACCTCTCCTGCCATTGCCCTAGACTCATGGCTCTTTCATCGCTGTTTCCTGTCGGTTGGTCTTTTTCTAACTTTCTGCGATAAAGCCGTCCCCTTTCTGCAGCCAGGATGTCGATTGGCAGGGTAGAGGCAATCACACTCACCGCCTCGTAAGACACAGTGCGGTAGGATGATGCCACTCGAATCGCTGAGAGCCGCTGGACTGATTTCATTTTCCGGCGGTACGATGGTAGCTCGAGCGATTTCTCCCATACCGGTGCCCCGTACAACAAAACAGAAGTAGTTACTGTTGCCAGTAGCTGTCTTCTTATCTGTCTAGGGCCTCCGACATTAGGCATTATTCTAGATAATGCCCCCTGTACCCCAGCTGCTTTCTTGCTGGCCGCGATTATGTGCTCTTTGAAGTTGAGCCGTGTGTCCAGGAGCACCCCCAAATAGCTGATGAAGGGCTGCGACTGTATGTAGGTGTCGCCTATTTTGAGGGTGATGGTTTCCCTTGCCTTTCGACTGCTCACAAGAAGTGTTTCGGTCTTTTGTTCTGCTAAACTCAAGTCCGCTGCGAGCATCCAATGCTGAATTGTGGCTATAGCGAATGAGAAGGTTGTTTGTATCTCCTCTATGTGCTTGCGCACTATGATCAATGCCACATCATCGGCGAATGCCACTAGCCTGACGCCCTCAGGCAGACCGAGCAGGAGCAGGTCGTTGTACATTACGTTCCATAAGAGGGGGCCAAGAACAGAGCCCTGAGGTACACCTCCTGTGATCTTATAGTCTACTTGCCCATTTTCAGTTTGGTACAACAAGATGCGGTCCTTGAAATACGATGAAACCATTCTGCGCAAGTACTGCGGAACTTCCATCCTGGCAAGAGCCTCCAAAATGCGGTCCCAGCGGGCCGAGTTAAAGGCGTTCTTGATATCCAGGGTGGCTATTAGACAGTACTTTTTTCCACCTCTTCTCCATCTCTTTCCCGAGATAGCCTCTCTGGCGATGCTGGTAACGAGCTTCACGGCATCGATGGTTGATCTCCCCTTTCTGAACCCGAATTGGTTGGTGGAAAGTTTCGGCTCAACGTAGGGCTCCAGCCTATCTGCTATTATTCTCTCAAGGAGTTTTCCCGCAGAGTCCAACATACAGAGGGGACGATATGATGACGGTTCGTCTGGAGGTTTCTTTCCCCCTTTAGGGAGGAGCACAAGCCTCTGCTTTTTCCACTTAGTCGGGAAAACCCCCTGCTTTAGGCAGGTCTCATACATGTGTAGAAACATGTCAGGCCTATTGGCTATGGCGCATTTTAGCGCGATGTTAGGTATGCCATCTGGACCGGGAGCCTTACCGTTTTGGAGCCGCTTGCACGCGCCCATCAGCTCACTCATAGTCACTGTGGTATATCTTCGTCCCTCACCTGCCACGAAGGATAAGCGGGTAGCTCAGGCTTCGCAGGAAACAAGTGAGTGACAATGCGGTGCAATGATTCGGGGCAGTTCGTTGATGTCATGGGAGGGGCCTTAATTTTATGCATCACGATTTTATACGGTTTTCCCCATGGATCTTGATTAACTTCGTCACACAAATCCTTCCAGTAGGATCTCTTGCTTGAGAGAATGGCTCTTCGTAGTTGTTGTCTTTTGATCTCATAGTCGAGCCTTAGTTCTTCTGTTGTGACCCTGTCGCGTCTCCGTGCTCGTTGATGCAGCCTTCGTGCTTTGAGACACTCTCGTCGGTGTTGTGAGATCGTGTCGTTCCACCAGTAAACTGGTGGGCGGCTGTTGTTCTGCCGTCTTCTTGGCATGGAAGCATCGCAGGACTTGACAACGCTTGTCATTACCTCTTTGGCAGTGGCTTCTGCGCTTGTTGCTATTGACAATGGTTCCTGCTCCATAACCAAGGCGAATGAATCAGCATCGAAAGCATTTTTGTTCCAACCGACTGGCTGTGACCTCGCATGACTGACACACAATCTTCGTTTGGGAGTGGTGTTGATTTCCCATATAATAGCTTGGTGGTCGCTATTAGTAAACTCCTCATCGACCCGCCACTCACAGCCCCCTTTAATTAGGTTGCTGCTAACGAAAGTCACATCAATAATGGAGCTGGCTGTACCTTTGCGATATGTGCTTACGTCTCCTGTGTTGAGGAGTACCAGGTTGAGCGAAGACATGGTCTCAAGGAGAGCTCGTCCTCTCGCGCTCGTTTCCCGGCATCCCCAGTCAATTGCCCAGGCGTTGAAATTTCCTGCGATGGCGACCGATTCACGCTTCCGTACATCCTCCGCCAAGGTGTCCAAGAATAACTCGAACTCCTCGAGATGTGCACTGGGAGGTGCATAGCAGCTATAGAAGTGAACCCCTCCCACTTTGGCTCTCACAAGCCATGGTTCGGGGGTATTTGGGAGTTGTTGGAACGGAAGTTTACCGCAAGCCCATATCGCTGCTCTGTCCGTTGTGTCATTTACCCAGGACAGGGTGTCGAAGTTTTTGTACTGCTCGCAGATTATGGCTAGGTCGCAATCCAATTCCCGCACCCGCTGTACCAGTAGGTCTTGGGCTGCTTCGCAATGGTTGAGGTTGAGTTGCAGTACTTTCATTTACGGGCTTGTGCTGCTCTCATCGCCTGTTGGTAGATCGGACATTTCCAACTACCCGCAACGTGCCGGCAGTCTGACCTACTATCTTTCTCTTTGCAGAGTAAGCACTTGGCAGGTTGTTGACAAGCCGAGGCATTGTGACCAGCGCCTCCGCATCTGTGACAACAGCTGCTTCGGTCAGTCTTGCCTCTGCACGCCTGGGCGTTGTGCCCAAAATGCCAGCATTTGAAGCACCGTCGAAGGCTGATCCTCTCGCGAACACGTACTGTGCCCCACGCAAGTTTCAGCTTTCCAAGTGCGATGGCTTTCTTGGCCTGGACCTCTGGGAGACAAACAACTGCCGTTTGTGTTGATCTATATGCCCGTCGAAGTGATTTCACTGCCTCCTCAGTGATCTCTGCCAGGCCGTCGATATTATCTTTGAGTAGGTTTACTACGTCTTCCTTGGTACTGATCTCGTCCAAGTCTTTAATTTCAATCTCGATTTGCGGTATTCGAGATTGTACAGTGGCCCCGCTTGGGAGCTTATTCTTGATGGCGTTACAATAGCGCTCCATCTCCTGAGCGTCTGCCTTGGCGAATAACAAAAGTAGATCTCCCTTAGCTGTTCGTCGGATCTTATTTGACTTTTTTGCCTATATCCTGCAAGGTGGGATCATTCTTGATACCTCGCAAGATATCTGCATGGGAGCTCTTCTCGCCTTTCTTTATAAGCAGCGTACAATGTGGCGCTGGTTTTTGCTTATTGGTCCTCGGGGCCTTTTTCCTCTTTACCACTTGCCAGTCAGTCGATTGGTTTGAAGGTTGTTTTTTTGGTCTGCGGTTTAAACTTGGATTTTAATCCATTGTTTCTCTCCGCTTCTGAATTGACCACCCTACTTGTTGTTCCCTGGGTGGTTTGCCCGATGTTCTGGCAACCTTCTTTACCGGGCTTTAGCTTGCTAGCTAGCACCGGTTTAAGAGTTTTTAACTGGTGGTGCCTTACTTGAAGGCTACTGAAGGCGAGGCCTTCGGTGGCGAGGTCCTTGATACAGAGGCTGCTTTTATTGAAGCCGCCTGCTTTGGGGCCGCCGTTGTTGATGCAGCCGGTTTTGAGTTAGCTGCTTTTGAGGCAGCCGCTTTTGGGACCTCCTTTTGCTTTTCACCTTGTGTCTGAGTGTTTGACACCTTTACTGGCGATGTCTGTGTTGTAGCAGGTTTCGCTACAGGAGTTGGCCGCGTCGTTGACGTCTGATATTTGTCATATTCTGACTTAATGGCGTGTGCCAGTTTCTTGATTCATGATGTACATTGTGCCTAGGCCCAATGAACTTCAAGAGCTCATCGATCTTTGCTCCTAATTTGTTTGGAGCGCCACTCTCATTTGTGGCCCTTTGGGGAGCGTCACTCTGCACTATCCGCCTTTTGGAGGACTTGGCTGAATAGTGTCTTGCTGCCAGCTCTAGTTTTAATGGTCGATGTTGCACCATTATTCTTCTTGTCACTATGTGACGGAACCAGTGATAATTCGCTCACCCCAGAATCCGTGGAGCGTGCACCGGCCACCGAGGCTTTCACTCGATCGGAACCGGTGGTGGGATTATCCTCTGCAGAGGTACCCACCTGGGGTATTAAGTTGGACCTTATCACCCATATCCATAAATGGTTTATTTTCGGGGTTCCTTCCCCTATCTGATTTTGGTCCGCCCTGAGAAAATCCTCAGTACTCCCCATTGCTGGAGAGCGTTCCCCTATCCGCCACCTGGGGAGGCGCCCGGTAGTGGACCAACAACCACCCCGGGTGTGTGTGTGTGTGTGGTTTTTTTTTTTTTTTTTTTTTATCCGAAGAGGGGGGAAATACATTCCGTACTTAGCTAGCACGTGCTGGCCGTCGTGCGGGACTCCCGATACAATGACTTCAAAGCAAGAGTAAATCGTTGCATTGAAATCAGTATACCGTATACCCGCTAAAACCCTAACCTCTTTCTCCTACAACCATGGTCCCCTGCGGCACTCTTTTCAATACTACTTCGCAAGGGTGGTTCATTGCAGATGTTAACTGCTCTTACATTGAAAGCCTCTAAAGCCTACTCCTCGAAGGTATCGCGGAGTTCTTTGAGGATAGTCTCCGCGTAATCTGATACCAAGTTCCAGGCTTGGGGGCCCTTCAGCATGGCTTCTACTAACTGTTCTGGGACGATATTAGTCTCCAGAATCCTCTCCACTTCAGCACGTTGATCCTGAAACCGGGGGCAGGAGAAGAACACGTGTTCCGCGTCCTCTATCACGTCCGTACAGTGTGGGCAGTTTGGGGAGTTTGCCCTCCTGAACCTGTGCAGGTATGCTCGAAAGCATCCATGTCCAGTCAGGAGTTGAGTGATGTAGAACCCAACCTCCCCATGCTGGCGGTTGACCCAACGACTGATGTTAGGTATCAATCGATATGTCCACCGGCCTTTAGTAGAGCTGTCCCACCTCTCCTGCCATTGCCCTAGACTCATGGCTCTTTCATCGCTGTTTCCTGTCGGTTGGTCTTTTTCTAACTTTCTGCGATAAAGCCGTCCCCTTTCTGCAGCCAGGATGTCGATTGGCAGGGTAGAGGCAATCACACTCACCGCCTCGTAAGACACAGTGCGGTAGGATGATGCCACTCGAATCGCTGAGAGCCGCTGGACTGATTTCATTTTCCGGCGGTACGATGGTAGCTCGAGCGATTTCTCCCATACCGGTGCCCCGTACAACAAAACAGAAGTAGTTACTGTTGCCAGTAGCTGTCTTCTTATCTGTCTAGGGCCTCCGACATTCGGCATTATTCTAGATAATGCCCCCTGTACCCCAGCTGCTTTCTTGCTGGCCGCGATTATGTGCTCTTTGAAGTTGAGCCGTGCGTCCAGGAGCACCCCCAAATAGCTGATGAAGGGCTGCGACTGTATGTAGGTGTCGCCTATTTTGAGGGTGATGGTTTCCCTTGCCTTTCGACTGCTAACAAGAAGTGTTTCGGTCTTTTGTTCTGCTAAACTCAAGTCCGCTGCGAGCATCCAATGCTGAATTGTGGCTATAGCGAATGAGAAGGTTGTTTGTATCTCCTCTATGTGCTTGCGCACTATGATCAATGCCACATCATCGGCGAATGCCACTAGCCTGACGCCCTCAGGCAGACCGAGCAGGAGCAGGTCGTTGTACATTACGTTCCATAAGAGGGGGCCAAGAACAGAGCCCTGAGGTACACCTCCTGTGATCTTATAGTCTACTTGCCCATTTTCAGTTTGGTACAACAAGATGCGGTCCTTGAAATACGCTGAAACCATTCTGCGCAAGTACTGCGGAACTTCCATCCTGGCAAGAGCCTCCAAAATGCGGTCCCAGCGGGCCGAGTTAAAGGCGTTCTTGATATCCAGGGTGGCTATTAGACAGTACTTTTTTCCACCTCTTCTCCATCTCTTTCCCGAGATAGCCTCTCTGGCGATGTTGGTAACGAGTGTCACGGCATCGATGGTTGATCTCCCCTTTCTGAACCCGAATTGGTTGGTGGAAAGTTTCGGCTCAACGTAGGGCTCCAGCCTATCTGCTATTATCCTTTCAAGGAGTTTTCCCGCAGAGTCCAACATACAGAGGGGACGATATGATGACGGTTCGTCTGGAGGTTTCTTTCCCCCTTTAGGGAGGAGCACAAGCCTCTGCTTTTTCCACTTAGTCGGGAAAACCCCCTGCTTTAGGCAGGTCTCATACATGTGTAGAAACATGTCAGGCCTATTGGCTATGGCGCATTTTAGCGCGATGTTAGGTATGCCATCTAGACCGGGAGCCTTACCGTTTTGGAGCCGCTTGCACGCGCCCATCAGCTCCCTCATAGTCACTGGTGGTATATCTTCGTCCCTCACCTGCCACGAAGGATAAGCGGGTAGCTCAGGCTTCGCAGGAAACAAGTGAGTGACAATGCGGTGCAATGATTCGGGGCAGTTCGTTGATGTCATGGGAGGGGCCTTAATTTTATGCATCACGATTTTATACGGTTTTCCCCATGGATCTTGATTAACTTCGTCACACAACTCCTTCCAGTAGGATCTCTTGCTTGAGAGAATGGCTCTTCGTAGTTGTTGTCTTTTGATCTCATAGTCGAGCCTTAGTTCTTCTGTTGTGACCCTGTCGCGTCTCCGTGCTCGTTGATGCAGCCTTCGTGCTTTGAGACACTCTCGTCGGTGTTGTGAGATCGTGTCGTTCCACCAGTAAACTGGTGGGCGGCTGTTGTTCTGCCGTCTCCTTGGCATGGAAGCATCGCAGGACTTGACAACGCTTGTCATTACCTCTTTGGCAGTGGCTTCTGCGCTTGTTGCTATTGACAATGGTTCCTGCTCCATAACCAAGGCGAATGAATCAGCATCGAAAGCATTTTTGTTCCAACCGACTGGCTGTGACCTCGCACGACTGACACACAATCTTCGTTTGGGAGTGGTGTTGATTTCCCATATAATAGCTTGGTGGTCGCTATTAGTAAACTCCTCATCGACCCGCCACTCACAGCCCCCTTTAATTAGGTTGCTGCTAACGAAAGTCACATCGATAATGGAGCTGGCTGTACCTTTGCGATATGTGCTTACGTCTCCTGTGTTGAGGAGTACCAGGTTGAGCGAAGACATGGTCTCAAGGAGAGCTCGTCCTCTCGCGCTCGTTTCCCGGCATCCCCAGTCAATTGCCCAGGCGTTGAAATCTCCTGCGATGGCGACCGATTCACGCTTCCGTACATCCTCCGCCAAGGTGTCCAAGAATAACTCGAACTCATCGAGATGTGCACTGGGAGGTGCATAGCAGCTATAGAAGTGAACCCCTCCCACTTTGGCTCTCACAAGCCATGGTTCGGGGTATTTGGGAGTTGTTGGAACGGAAGTTTACCGCAAGCCCATATCGCTGCTCTGTCCGTTGTGTCATTTACCCAGGACAGGGTGTCGAAGTTTTTGTACTGCTCGCAGATTATGGCTAGGTCGCAATCCAATTCCCGCACCCGCTGTACCAGTAGGTCTTGGGCTGCTTCGCAATGGTTGAGGTTGAGTTGCAGTACTTTCATTTACGGGCTTGTGCTGCTCTCATCGCCTGTTGGTAGATCGGACATTTCCAACTACCCGCAGCGTGCCGGCAGTCTGACCTACTATCTTTCTCTTTGCAGAGTAAGCACTTGGCAGGTTGTTGACAAGCCGAGGCATTGTGACCAGCGCCTCCGCATCTGTGACAACAGCTGCTTCGGTCAGTCTTGCCTCTGCACGCCTGGGCGTTGTGCCCAAAGTGCCAGCATTTGAAGCACCGTCGAAGGCTGATCCTCTCGCGAACACGTACTGTGCCCCACGCAAGTTTCAGCTTTCCAAGTGCGATGGCTTTCTTGGCCTGGACCTCTGGGAGACAAACAACTGCCGTTTGTGTTGATCTATATGCCCGTCGAAGTGATTTCACTGCCTCCTCAGTGATCTCTGCCAGGCCGTCGATATTATCTTTGAGCAGGTTTACTACGTCTTCCTTGGTACTGATCTCGTCCAAGTCTTTAATTTCAATCTCGATTTGCGGTATTCGAGATTGTACAGTGGCCCCGCTTGGGAGCTTATTCTTGATGGCGTTACAATAGCGCTCCATCTCCTGAGCGTCTGCCTTGGCGAATAACAAAAGTAGATCTCCCTTAGCTGTTCGTCGGATCTTATTTACTTTTTTGCCTATATCCTGCAAGGTGGGATCATTCTTGATACCTCGCAAGATATCTGCATGGGAGCTCTTCTCGCCTTTCTTTATAAGCAGCGTACAATGTGGCGCTGGTTTTTGCTTATTGGTCCTCGGGGCCTTTTTCCTCTTTACCACTTGCCAGTCAGTCGATTGGTTTGAAGGTTGTTTTTTGGTCTGCGGTTTAAACTTGGATTTTAATCCATTGTTTCTCTCCGCTTCTGAATTGACCACCCTACTTGTTGTTGCCTGGGTGGTTTGCCCGATGTTCTGGCAACCTTCTTTACCGGGCTTTAGCTTGCTAGCTAGCACCGGTTTAAGAGTTTTAACTGGTGGAGCCTTACTTGAAGGGGCTACTGAAGGCGAGGCCTTCGGTGGCGAGGTCCTTGATACAGAGGCTGCTTTTATTGAAGCCGCCTGCTTTGGGGCCGCCGTTGTTGATGCAGCCGGTTTTGAGTTAGCTGCTTTTGAGGCAGCCGCTTTTGGGACCTCCTTTTGCTTTTCACCTTGTGTCTGAGTGTTTGACACCTTTACTGGCGATGTCTGTGTTGTAGCAGGTTTCGCTACAGGAGGTGGCCGCGTCGTTGACGTCTGATATTTGTCATATTCTGACTTAATGGCGTGTGCCAGTTTCTTGATTTCATGATGTACATTGTGCCTAGGCCCAATGAACTTCAAGAGCTCATCGATCTTTGCTCCTAATTTGTTTGGAGCGCCACTCTCATTTGTGGCCCTTTGGGAAGCGTCATCTGCACTATCCGCCTTTTGGAGGACTTGGCTGAATAGTGTCTTGCTGCCAGCTCTAGTTTTAATGGTCGATGTTGCACCATTATTCTTCTTGTCACTATGTGACGGAACCAGTGATAATTCGCTCCCCCCAGAATCCGTGGAGCGTGCACCGGCCACCGAGGCTTTCACTCGATCGGAACCGGTGGTGGGATTATCCTCTGCAGAGGTACCCACCTGGGGTATTAAGTTGGACTTATCACCCATATCCATTAATGGTTTATTTTCGGGGTTCCTTCCCCTATCTGATTTTGGTCCGCCCTGAGGAAATCCTCAGTACTGCCCATTTCTGGAGAGCGTCCCCCTATCCGCCACCTGGGGAGGCGCCCGGTAGTGGACCAGCAACCACCCCGGGTGTGTGTGTGTGTGTTTTTTTTTTTTTATCCGAAGAGGGGGGAAATACATTGCGTACTTAAACTAGCACGTGCTAGCCGTCGTGCGGGACTCCCGATGCAATGACTTCAAAGCAAGAGTAAATCGTTGCATTGAAACCAGTATACCGTATACCCGCTAAAACCCTAACCTCTTTCTCCTACAACCATGGTCCCCTGCGGCACTCTTTGTCAATACTACTTCGCAAGGGTGGTTCATTGCAGATGTTAACTGCTCTTACATTGAAAGCCTCTAAAGCCTACTCCTCGAAGGTATTGCGGAGCTCTTTAAGGATAGTCTCCGCGTAATCTGATACCAAGTTCCAGGCTTGGGGGCCCTTCAGCATGGCTTCTACTATTTGTTCTGGAACGATATTAGTCTCCAGAATCCTCTCCACTTCAGCACGTTGATCCTGAAACCGGGGGCAGGAGAAGAACACGTGTTCTGCGTCCTCTATAACGTCCGTACAGTGTGGGCAGTTTGGGGAGTTTGCCCTCCTGAACCTGTGCAGGTATGCTCGAAAGCATCCATGTCCAGTCAGGAGTTGAGTGATGTAGAACCCAACCTCCCCATGCTGGCGGTTGACCCAACGACTGATGTTAGGTATCAATCGATATGTCCACCGGCCTTTAGTGGAGCTGTCCCACCTCTCCTGCCATTGCCCTAGACTCATGGCTCTTTCATCGCTGTTTCCTGTCGGTTGGTCTTTCTCTAACTTTCTGCGATAAAGCCGTCCCCTTTCTGCAGCCAGGATGTCGATTGGTAGGGTAGAGGCAATCACACTCACCGCCTCGTAAGACACAGTGCGGTAGGATGATGCCACTCGAATCGCTGAGAGCCGCTGGACTGATTTCATTTTCCGGCGGTACGATGGTAGCTCGAGCGATTTCTCCCATACCGGTGCCCCGTACAACAAAACAGAAGTAGTTACTGTTGCCAGTAGCTGTCTTCTTATCTGTCTAGGGCCTCCGACATTCGGCATTATTCTAGATAATGCCCCCTGTACCCCAGCTGCTTTCTTGCTGGCCGCGATTATGTGCTCTTTGAAGTTGAGCCGTGCGTCCAGGAGCACCCCCAAATAGCTGATGAAGGGCTGCGACTGTATGTAGGTGTCGCCTATTTTGAGGGTGATGGTTTCCCTTGTCTTTCGACTGCTAACAAGAAGTGTTTTGGTCTTTTGTTCTGCTAAACTCAAGTCCGCTGCGAGCATCCAATGCTGAATTGTGGCTATAGCGAATGAGAAGGTTGTTTGTATCTCCTCTATGTGCTTGCGCACTATGATCAATGCCACATCATCGGCGAATGCCACTAGCCTGACGCCCTCAGGCAGACCGAGCAGGAGCAGGTCGTTGTACATTACGTTCCATAAGAGGGGGCCAAGAACAGAGCCCTGAGGTACACCTCCTGTGATCTTATAGTCTACTTGCCCATTTTCAGTTTGGTACAACAAGATGCGGTCCTTGAAATACGCTGAAACCATTCTGCGCAAGTACTGCGGAACTGCGGAACTTCCATCCTGGCAAGAGCCTCCAAAATGCGGTCCCAGCAGGCCGAGTTAAAGGCGTTCTTGATATCCAGGGTGGCTATTAGACAGTACTTTTTTCCACCTCTTCTCCATCTCTTTCCCGAGATAGCCTCTCTGGCGATGTTGGTAACGAGTGTCACGGCATCGATGGTTGATCTCCCCTTTCTGAACCCGAATTGGTTGGTGGAAAGTTTCGGCTCAACGTAGGGCTCCAGCCTATCTGCTATTATCCTTTCAAGGAGTTTTCCCGCAGAGTCCAACATACAGAGGGGACGATATGATGACGGTTCGTCGGGAGGTTTCTTTCCCCCTTTAGGGAGGAGCACAAGCCTCTGCTTTTTCCACTTAGTCGGGAAAACCCCCTGCTTTAGGCAGGTCTCATACATGTGAAGAAACATGTCAGGCCTATTGGCTATGGCGCATTTTAGCGCGATGTTAGGTATGCCATCTGGACCGGGAGCCTTACCGTTTTGGAGCCGGTTGCACGCGCCCATCAGCTGTGTGTGTGTGTGTGTGTGTGTGTGTGTGTGTGTGTGTGTGTGTGTGTGTGTGTGTGTGTGTGTGTTAGGTGTGAATTGTACACACGTGTATGATGCAACGGTATCATATTACGCTGACAGCTTCCTGGTACTCCGATGTTAACGTGGGAACGCAACGTGTGAATATCTTTTCGCTGACTTCAGCTTTTATTAAATCATAAATAGAACCGAAGCGATCCCACGGTCGTCATTATAATTAGTTTCAATTTACATTTCATTATTTTTTTACAAGTTTAAAGTCTTGATTTTTGATATTGTGTTTTAAATAAAATATATATTTTTAAAAAGTCTAAAGTGATATCAAAGATATAAAATTGGCGCAGTCAGTTGGATTGTCCAACACAGTTAGAACACGTGTATACTAACTGACTGTGGAGATTTCCAAATCATCGTGGACAATACCTAGCTGTTTGAGACAACAACTGTAGCAGCAGAGACCAGGAACACGCAACGATACAGCTAACCAGTCGACGCTTCCGCAGAACAAGTCCTATGCCTAGGGTACTAATAACGTATGTAGAAACATCTCGTTTTTGATTCAATTATTTACCAATTTAAACGATTTTTATATTTATTTTATATTATTATTATCAGTTCTCTTGTTTAAAATACACATATTTCTTATTCCTTCAAACCAGATTTCAAGCTATTGAAAAATTTTTTAAACGAATTTATTATTATTCTCCATTATTTTACCTCGCTTTATTTTATTTTGTGTTCGCAAACTGCTGAATTTATTTAACCATTTACTCATACCATAATTTTGAATTTTTTATAATTTTGTGTGACTGCTTATTTTTCTGCTTTATTTAATTTTATTTTTTCGTAGCACTTGAGTATTTGAAATGGCAATTACAAGACAAGGTGCTGCGACTCCTACTGTAGAGCCATACAAAATATCAGAAATTCTCGCAATAATTCCGGAATATGACGGAAACCCTATATTATTGAACACTTTCATTTCTTCATGCCAAACTGCGTATAGTATGGCAACCTACTATCTACACGTGCTTTTAATATTTCACATAAAAAATACCCTTCGCGGAAGAGCTGCCGAACTTATAAATTCTGGCAACCCGACTCAATTCACTGAAATTCAGACACTCTTAGAGAACCACTTTGGAGATCCTAGAGATCTCTCAGCCTTGATTCAAGATCTTCAAAGAATGAGGCAATTAAATACTGAATCCCCCATAACATTTTTAGCCCGACTACAAACCCACCAAGCAAAAATGCTTGCTGCGGTTATCAAACAGAACTTGACTCAAAAAGAAAAACAGGCACAAATCGACTTGATCGAATCCATGACACTAAATAGCTTCCTAACAGGCTTAGAACCGAAGATAGGACAACTAGTTCGTGCTAGCGATCCTAAAGACATTCTGACCGCTGTTTCACGCATTAAACGTAAACTCCAACTCCATCATTCAGAAACTCAGAAGTTTTCAAATTTTAGAAATCAAGGTCCACCTCCTCGAAAACCCAACCAGTTTCCAGTACAAAAACAATGTTCATTCTGCAAAAGAATGGGGCATACTGTTAACGAGTGTCTCACCAGATCGAGACAAATGCAACAAAACCAAAATTACGGACCAAACTTTTCGAATGTGCGTCCTAACCCATTCTCACAACAACCGGGCCAATTTCAGAATCGGCCACAATTCCAACCCAATACTCAGAGTTTCCAGCAGAACAGAAACTTCCAACAACCTCGTCCTTCGTCCAATACACAACCCCAAAGTTCAGGTCAATATAAACCTAATCAAAACTTTTTCCGGCAACAACGAACACATCACTTAAACAATTCCTATAATTATGGGTATGATCAACCCAATAATAACGTATATGAAACTCACTACCAAAATACCGATTTTGAAAGTTATGACCAAGATTACTACGATTCAACACAAACTGATTACGACTACTACTCAAAAACAGGTAACGCAGAATGTGTTAACCACCTTGAAAATGAACACGAATTTTCATCTGTAAATTTTCAGAACCTCCATTTCCAAACGGAACCCCCGGAAATCACAGAACTCCAGACCCAAATTCAAACACTAAATCTAGATAGTTTCGACCCGAATTTGAACTTCTCCGCACAGAGCTTTTTATAAGACCGCTTCTGACCGTAAATTCTAAAAATTTATACTACATCACAGATTCTTCTAACACATATAAACTCTTAATAGACACCGGTGCTGGTCTTTCTATTTCCAAACCAGACACTTGCACACGTTTCAGAGAAAGATTTCAGGAAAACGTAGTAATTCAGGGAATTACCAACCAGAAAATCCTTATAAACTAATCGACCCTCGTCCCTTTTAATATTAAAGATCCGCACAAGGTTTACATCTGCAACCTTGATATAGAATTCGACGGTTTGTTAGGCTCTGACTTTCTCGTGCACTAAAACTGCATTATAGATTTTGACAAAAACAACTAATAACGAACTTTAAGACATTTCCTCTGTATAAAGTGACAGACGATACAATCAATGCCACTGAATCTATACAATGTCCCCCTTCTTATACATCCATTAATACAATTTCGATTGAACCCCGTACCGAACAAATCTTTAAACTTAGCTGTGAACTAAGAAACACCGAAGCCCTTCTAACCGGTATGGAAATTGAAAAAGTTCACCTCCCTAATGCTGTTGTTACCATAGACAGCAAAGGCGAATTTCTCACATCTATTCTAAATGCGAATGCAATCCCTAAAATAGTAAATTTTTCAAATCTAAAACTCGAACCGTTACAAAACTTTTCTGTGAATTCTCTCTCACAAACTACTCCGTTGAGCTATAACGAACCCGGCAGACAAGAAGAAATTGTTAAATAACTCCGACTAGAACATTTAAACGACGAAGAGTCAGACTCAATCTTACAATTATGCCTTGACTTTTCAGACATATTCTACCTCGAAGGCGATCATTATCATTCACAAACGAAATCAAACATAGTATTGATACCAACAACGCGAAACCCGTTTATACAAAATCATACCGTTATCCCCAAGTACACAAACAAGAAGTCAAGTCCCAGGTAGCAAAAATGCTCGATGAAGGAATAATACGACCCTCTAATTCCCCTTGATCCTCTCCCGTCTGGGTAGTGCCAAAGAAAACAGGAAGTGGCGTGTTGTAGTAGACTACCGCAAACTTAACGAACTTACAGTCAATGACAAATGCCCTCTACCGAACATCTCAGACCTATTAGACCAACTAGGCAAATGCCAGTACTTTACAACTCTTGACCTCGCCTCCGGTTTCCATCAAATAGAAATAGACCCAAAAGACATCGCAAAAACTGCATTTACCGTTGAGAACGGATATTTTGAATTTGTCCGCATGCCCTTCGGGTTAAAGAATACTCCGTCTACCTTTCAAAGGGTGATGGATAACATTCTCATGGGAATTCAGAATGAAAGATGTCTTGTTTACATGGATGACATAATCATTTACTCGCCTACAATACATGACCATCTATCACGACTGACAGACGCATTTAAAAGACTCAGAAAGGCTAACCTTAAAATACAGCCTGACAAATGCGAATTTCTCCGCAAGGAGGTCGCTTACTTTGGACATCTTATAACTAAAGACAGTGTGAAGCCCAATCCATCAAAGGTAGACTGTATTTTAAACTTTTCACAACCATAGAACCCAAAAGACATAAAATCCTTCTTAGGACTTGCTGGTTACTACCGTAGGTTCATTTCTAACTTTGCAAAGATCTCCAAACCACTGACAAAAATATTAAAAAAAGACCAACCGTTCAATTTCAACGAAGAGTGCGTAAAATCCTTCAATGAATTAAAACGAACATTGACTTCCACCCCTATACTCATTTACCCAAATTTTGACGAACCGTTTGTACTGACTACAGACGCCAGCGCTTTTGCTAAGGGCGCCGTATTATCTCAAGGGCCAATAGGTAAGGATTTACCGATTGGATATGCTTCTAGGACCCTTTGTAAAGCCGAAACCCGGTACTCCACCATTGAGCGAGAGCTCTTAGCCATTGTCTGGGCGGTTAAGCATTTTCGTCCGATAATCTATGGCCGTAAGTTCCTACTACTAACCGATAATCGCCCGTTAACCTGGATATTTTCTATAAAAGATCCCGGTGGTAGACTTGCCCGATGGAGACTCAAACTAGAAGAATACGACTATGAAATTATTTACAAGCCTGGTAAAGTTAATAAGAACGGTGATGCTTTATCACGGATTAAAATTAACCATCTTGACGAATGTTCGTCATTTCAGTCAAAATCGAAACTAACACCCTTCAAAGGCCTACCCCTAAACGACGAATCCGAAGACGACAGTCCTGAACCCGAACAAAATTAAATATCTCTTGAAACTATGTCCGAAGAATTTAAAACCTTTATAGAACGTTATAAAACCACTTCTTTAATTGACTACAGCAAAATTGAATTCTCCAACTTCCAGCTACTAGACAAAACAAATAAAAACATTTTAATTTTCCCCCAATCATCCAATCTTCAGGAATTTCATCATGACATCTTCGAAGATATTTTCGAAGAAGTCGCTGACTTCGAAACCTTTAAAATTAATGTATTCGCCAGTAAAACCGTAAGCAGAAGGCAATATTTCATTATCCCACTTCCAAATGATCGTGAAATTGTCAATGAAGTTCTTTTTGCATCAATATATAAACATCAAGATACTTTATCTCTATCTAAAACATACTGTGTCGAAAACAATCTCGATCTTCCATGTCTAGAGATGCTCTCTTTCATTTTCGCTGAAAAAGAAATCAAATGGAAAATTTGCCAAAACTTTACAAAAACCCAAAAACCCCCGAAAAAGACGAAATACCGCTGATCCTTGAACGATATCATAACGGGAAAAATAACTTACACCGCGGCATTAACGAAACCGTCCGCCGTATTAAATAAATGTACACCTGGCCAAGTTTCACAAAAGACATTGAAAATTTCGTTAAGAACTGCGAAATTTGTCAAAAAACTAAAGCGTGTCGCAAAAACCTAGACAATCCCCTCGTCATTACGGAAACGCCTAAAACACCGTTTGAGCGAATTCATATTGACATACTAGAAATACCTAACGGAAACTATATCTTATCTGTAAGAGACGTACTGACAAAATACTCACAAGCTTATGCTTTGGCAGACAAATCAGCCAAATAAGTTTTCAGTACTATGATGTTATATTTCCAACATTTTGGTACGCCATTACGTATCCATTGTGACTATGGTAGGGAATTTGACAACGCTATATTCAAAGACTTGTGTAAACTGTACGACATTAAACTAACTTAGTTTGAAGTTGGTAGACAATGTAACTCGTTCCTCGAAGTTTCCTTGGACTTCCATCGTCTTGAAGTGGTTGATCTCACAACGTTTCAATAGCTGTGTATCTGCTATCGTCATCAGGTGAATGATGAATCCTGACGATAGCAGATACACAACTATTGAAACGTTGTGAGATCAACCACTTCAAGACGATGGAAGTCCAAGGAAACTTCGAGGAATTAAACTAACTTATTCAAGCGTAGGACATCCGCAAACAAACGGCTCTGTAGAACGATTTCATTCTACTTTGTTAGAAATGATTCGAATCCATAAAGCCGAAAATTCAGATGAACATCCCCTAAATGTACTCCCGTATGCGGTTATTGCTTACAATAACTCGACAAACAAAACCCATGGCTTTTCGCCTTATGAACTAGTGTTTTGACATATGTCCAGCAGACCACCAGAAACCACCTACAACCATAAGAAACTGATTAGTAAATATATACGAGACTTGAACAATCGCATCTCCTATTACTACAAAGTAGCCCGCCAAAAAATTGACTTACAAAAGCAAAAGGCTAAAGAACGTTTTGATAAACACGTTTCCGACAAACTTCCCGAATTTAAAATTGGTGATAAAGTTTACGTCAAGGAATCCCAAATTAAAGACAAATTTCATAATAAATTCAACGGTCCATTCCAAATTTTAGACATTCACAATAATTCAGCCACACTCTTAAATCTCAAAACAAACCAACGAACGAAAGTTAACTTCGACAGGATGAAACTCTATTCTGAAAACTAACTTTCTTTTCAGGGTACTACTGCTGTTCGGATTAGCAGTCTCACAGTTCAACATCAAACCAATAAACAACACTCTTGGTATTTACTATCACGACGAAACTAGAATAGTCATCTCCAACTATAAATGGACATTACTAGTTCATCGTAACTTGACGATACTCAAAGAAATCTTTGAAAACAACAACAGAATCCTCAAAACATTAGAAAACACTGTCGATCCTATCCCAGCTTTCAAATTTCATGACACAAGTGCATTCCGAATTGATGTACAAACTCACATCAGTCTCTTATCCCAAATTTCAGATTCAATTAAAACTAAATTCTCAGAAATATTCATGGATACTAAAATTTCCAAAAGAGGACTAATTAACGGTGTAGGAACTATCTTTAAAGCCATCACTGGAAACCTTGACGCAACCGATGGTGCATTTTTCACAGATAGTATCAATAAACTTAACCAGGGACAATTACAAGTAGAGAATCTTCTCAAAAATCAAATAAGCGTAACTACTTCTATTATCAAAACTTTCAATGAAACCATTCAGAAACTCCAAATTGACGAAGCAAACTTTAACGAAAACATTGAAGCAATCAATTTGGCAATACATACTCTAAACGACAAAATAGCCCTTATCCAAGCAAAACAGTCATTTTTGGGAATATGCGAAAATTTAATGGCAAGCTATTTATTTCTTGAGGATAACCTGAATGATATTTTAAATTCCATAACATTTGCTCGCTTAAAAATAATTTATTCCTCAATAATCACACCTTATCATTTGATAAAGTCACTACAGGAAATTTCGCAAAATCTTGTCAAAAACAATCTACCGTTACCTGTCAGATATTCAAGTGTCGCCCAATATTTGGAAGTAATCGAATTAGAAGCATTTCAAACTAATTCAGATTTAGTCTTTATTTTAAAAATTCCTCTTGTAGAGCAACACCGCCTACCACTTATATCCTATCCCAATTTTAGATGACAGAACTGGTTTTCGTCATATTCTTTCATTCACCCAAAAATATATTGCGCGAAACGATGATTCTCTAATGTACATACCCATTAAGGACTTGAGTGTATGCAAGCCACTAACTCCACAACAAAAACTGTGTTCCGAGTTATATGCCTACCCCATCGACTCCAATGCACCCTGCGAAGCTCAACTTCTAAAGAACATCCGTAGTGTACCGGAGAGTATTCAGTGAAGGATACAAAGTCCAAAGACTTGAAACTAACACGTGGATTGTTATAGTGTCCGAGCCCTTACATGTGACAATTAATTGTGCTTGAATAGATACTAAGACAATAGTTTTAACAAACAATACCATTATTCGCTTACAATCAGACTGCAGTGCTTTCGTGGGAACCACAAAAATACAAGCGGAACCTCAAAAACTTATAAACATTTCCGACATTTCATACCCTGTATTAATCCCTTACAACTGTTGCAGTTCTCACCCCGAAAAACTAGATATTCTAGAACTCAAGCTCCTAAACCTAGATGACTTGTTATGGACGAACTATCCATAGCGAGCCATAAATTGGATCAATACTCCAGGGACCTGGACGACCTTATCAACCAATCATTTGTAAACAGAACCATATCCTGGTTTACATACGCTACGATTACAACAATTATAATCACTGTTGTTGCATTCATTTCAGTTAAAATCGTAAAACACGTTAAGAAGCCACCAAAGGATGAAAATTCCACTTCAGACAACCTAAGGACCTTCCCAAAACCACTGTCCAGACTCGTGCCAAAATTGAGGCCTGTGATTCAAGATGGATCGCAGATGGACAGCCCAATTTGATTTAAAAGTTGATGTTGTAACATCAACTTTTCTTTATAATGGGGAGCTGTTAGGTGTGAATTGTACACACGTGTATGATGCAATGGTATCATATTATGCTGACAGCTTCCTGGTACTCCGATGTTAACGTGTGAACGCATCGTGTGAATATCTTTTAGCTGACTTCAGCTTTTATTAAATCATAAATAGAACCGAAGCGATCCCACGGTCATCATTATAATATTTTATTCTGTCCAGTTAGTTTTAGTTTCAATTTACATTTCATTATTTTTTTACAAGTTTAAAGTGTTAATTTTTGATATTGTGTTTTAAATAAAATATATTTTTTTTTAAGTTTAAAGTGATATCAAAGATATATATATATATATATATATATATATATATATATATATATATATATATTATATTCACTTTGATTCAAATCACTTTTTAAAAAAGATTATTTATTTAAAACTGACTACTAAAAGTGATATTATTTGAATGACAACACGAGACCGTTTCCAGTTGCTTCTATAACACTGACAAAAGTGCTGATGCAAGTCAGCGATTTTACTGGGTAAACGGACTCGTGTAGGTTTCCGGGAAGTTGTTTGCATATAATTCAAGATGAAATTTGATATCCCTGAGAAGTCACGTACGCTTCAAATTCCGTTGACTTCTCGACTGTGTGAACTAAGTGCTGATATATTTTGCATATAACAAGTCCCCTTACATACCAAAAGTTGATGCTTTAACATCAACTTTTAGGAACAGAAACATAAAATAATATAAAATTATGTTTGAATGGTATACATAATAACTAATGAGTGTATAAAACGAATTATGATTAAAATAAAGTAATAGGTAAAAATCAAAAATAAATTTGTAAAATAAAGTCAAAACATGTTAACATAAATGAGCAATAAAATAATATGAGTAATAATAAATGCTTAACCTAAACATATCAAAATAAAATATAAAATAAAAGGAAATGTGAATAAAAATACTGTGTAAAAAAAATAAAAAGGTTAATAATATAAATCAATATTAAAAATAGGTGTTTTTAGAGAACATAAAGGGTATACCTAAACTTGCGTCTCTAAGCTTTGTTCTGTTTTCAAAACAGGCCTAAGCTTGGGGAAGAATTTGAGTCTTGGCTGAGGCACTGAAGTCTGGTCAGGATTGCAGTCCTTTGGAGGTTTTACCATCCTCTTTTTGACAGCTTGGAAAGTGATGAGTGCCGCTATGATCATGAGAGCATCTATGGTTGTATAGGTAAACCAAGTGATGTTTTTGGTTACAAACGGCTGGTTTATGAGACCATCGAGGTCTCTGGAATATTGTTCCAATTTGTGATTTGCTACGTCTAATTCTTCTACATTAAGTGTGTTCAGGTTTAGGGGCTGAAGTTCAGGAATTATAATTTTTTCAGGCACTGCATCGCAACAGTTGAATGGCACTGTTACGGGTTGAAATGTTTCTAGAACATTGGTTTGTTTACCAGATTCGGCTTGAACTTTTGTAATTCCTATAAACGCACTACACTCTGATTGAAGAGTCAGTATGGAGTTGAGGGAGATTGTAAGAGTTTTTGGGTTTGTTTGAGCGCAATTCACTGTAACACTTATGGGTTCAGAAGTAATTATGAGCCATGTATTGGGTTCTAGTTTTTGAACGTTGTATCCTTGAGGGAATATTAGTGAGCTTTTACAGTTGGGTACCTTCTGGACGTTCTTTAGAAGTTGCGCTTCACATAACGCGTTTGTGTCAATATGCGTAAACACACAGTTTCTTACGAGTGGCTAACGGTTTACACGCACTTAAGTCTTTGATCGGAATAAACATTAAAGAATCATCATTCTTTGCAAGATATTTTTGAGTGAAGGATAGCATATGATGTAAACCTGTTCTTTTATCGTATAGGATATAAATGAAAGACTGTGTAAGGATGTTGTTCGACTAAAGGGATTCTTAACACAAATATAAGATCAGTATATGTTTGAAATGCCGCTAGTTCAATGATTTCCAGATATTGTGCGATGCTCGAGTACTTTACAGCCAATGGAAGGTTACTTTTGACTATATTTTGCGATATTTCCTGTAATAAGGTAATAAGATGTTCTGGTGTTAAAATTGAAGAGTGAATTATTTTCAAACGCGCGAATGTGATAGAATTTAAAACATCATTTAGATTATCTTCTAAGTAGAGATAATTCTCCATAAGTTTTTCACACATTTCAAGTAATGCGAGTTTTGATTCGACGTAGGCGACCTTATCATTAATTTTTCCGATAGTGTTTTCCAACTTTTTCATGTTATCGTTAAATAGTTTTTCGTCAATTCTAAGATATTGGATAGTTTCGTTGAAGTTTTTAATTACGGATGTGGTGACACTTATTTGTTTTTTTTGTAAGTTCTCAATTTGAAGTTGGCCTTGATTTAAGCGGTTTATGCTTTCGGTACAGTATGTTCCGTCGGCGGCGTCTAAATTGCCGGTGATTCCTTTAAAAAGGGTACCTGCCCCATCAAGTATACCTCGTTTGTGTCTTTTAGTGTCCATGTGAATGTCAGTAAATTTCTGTTTGATTGAGTTAGAAATTTGATTGAGAAGGTTAATGGGGGTTTGTATGTCTGCGCGAAAGTAGTTCATAGCAAAAGAATTGTAGTTAACAGTTTTTACAAGAGTTTGTAATATTCTGTTATTTGTTGTAAATACTTGTTCTAGTGTAGAAATGTTTCTGTGTACTAAAAGTGTCCATTTATCATTGGATACAGTTATTTCTGCTTCGTTATGGAATTAGATACCTAAAGTATTGTTTATTGGTTGTATTTGAAATTGGGCTACTGCTGACCCGAACAGCAGGCAAAACCTGAAACAGAAATTAACTTTCTGAGAACGGTTTCATTCGGTCGAAATTTACTTTTGATTTTTGGTTGGTTTTAGGGTTTAGTACTGTTGCGGAGTTTCTGTGAATCTCAAGGATTTCTAAAGGACCATTGAATTTATTTTGGAGTTTGTCCTTGATCTGGAATTCTTTAATGTAGACTTTATCGCCTATTTGATAGTTAGGGAGATTTTCAGAAACGTGTTTCGAGAGCAATTTTATAATAGTGATAATAGAGATACGATTATTGAGATCTCTGATGTACTTAGTTATCAGGGCTTGTTGGTTGTAGAGAGTTTATGGAGCCCTACTCGAAGTATGTCCGTAAACAAGTTCGTAAGGGGTGAATCCATAAGTTTTGTTTACAGAATTGTTATATGCAATGATTGCACAAGGGAGGATGTTAAAAGGGTGTTCGTCAGGATTTTCTAGTTTATGGATTCTTATCATCTCTAGTAAGGTCGAGTGGAATCGTTCTAATGAACCATTTGACTGGGGATGTCCCACAATAGAATAGGATAGTTTGATGTCAAATAGTTTACACAAGTCTCTCATTAGTGCGTTGTCGAATTCCCTGCCATAATCACAATGTATCCGTAATGGGGTACCGAAGTGTTGGAAATAAAGTAGTAAAGTACTAACAACGGTTTTTGCGGATTTGTTGGTTATGGGGTAGGCCTGAGAGAATTTTGTTAGGTCGTCCCGGATTCTTGTCGGGACTTCTAGAATATCGATGTTGACACTTTCAAAGGGTGTCCGTGGGATTTCAGTAATGACAAGTGCGCTGTCGAGATTTTTCCGGTAAACCTTTGCTCTCTGGCAAGTCTGACAGTTTTTGATAAAATTGTCAACGCCCTTAGTCAGTCCTTGCCAATTGTATTTTTCTTTTATTCTGCGGATAGTTTCATTGATGCCTCGATGTATATTACTTTTGCCGTTATGGAATTGGTCGAGAATGATGAGATATTTGGTCTTTCTCAACCGTTTGGACGATATTTTGGCAAACTTTCCATTTGATATCGTTTTCGGAAAAGATAAACGAAAGCATTTCCAAAATGGGCAGTTCAATGTTATTCTCAACACAGAATACTTCATTTTCAGTGAACACATCTCTACTATTATACAAAGATCCGAAAAGAATCTCGTTGACTTTTTCTGGGTCAGAAGGGAGAGGGATGATGTAACAGCGTCTTTTTGTGACACTTTTGCTTGCAAAGACATTTACTCTAGGGGTACGGAAATCAGCATTTTCCTCAAAAATGTCTTTGATGATGTCATGGTGAAAATCTTTCATGAGAGAGCCTTGGGGAAATACTAGGTTGTTTTTGTTTCCTCGGTCTAAGAGTTGGCAATTAGAAAATTGAATTTTGGTTGGAACGGTTTGATATCGCTCGACAAAAGTTCTAAATTCTTCAGAGATTTGTTGGAGGTTAATGGGACTTCTTGTCTGGGGTTCTTGTGAGTCATCGTCAGTTTCGTTTGTTGGGAGTACTGTAAATGGTGTTAGATGATTGTTTGCTTGAAATGATATGTATTCATTAAAGTTGTTAACTTTAATGCGAGAGAGAGCGTCGGCGTTTTTATTTACTTTGCCTGGTTTGTAAATTATTTGATAGTCGTACTACACGAGCTTAAGGCGCCATCTTGCAAGTCTACTTCCAGGATCCTTTATAGCAAACAGCCAAGTTAACGGGCGGTGATCGGTTAGAAGTAAAAACTTACGGCCAAAAATTATCGGACGAAAGTGTTTAACCGCCCACACTATTGCAAGGAGTTCTCGTTCTATGGTTGAATACTTAGTTTCAGCGTTGCAGAGAGTTCTGGAGGCATAGGCTACGGGTAAATCTTTACCTACGGGGCCTTGAGAGAGCACTGCACCGATAGCAAATGAACTGGCGTCGGTTGTAAGAATAAATGGCTTTTCAAAATTAGGGTATATGAGTATGGGGGTAGAAGTAAGGGCTTTTTTTAAGTCGTTAAAGATTTGACGCACTCTGAATCGAACTGGAAAGGTATGTCTTTTTGAAGTAATCTTGTTGGTTGGGGAAAATTTAAGATACAATCTGCCTTTGAGGGGTTAAACTTCACGCCTTCGGGAGTTATAAGGTGGCCAAGATACGCGACCTCTTTGCGAAGAAACTCGCATTTGTCGGGTTGGATTTTTAGATTTGCTTTTCGCAATCGTTTGAAAACTTCAGAAAGTCGGGCTATGTGCTCATGTATAATAAACGATAATGTCGTCCATATAGACTAAACATCTCTAGTTTTGAACACTTAAAATAATATTATCCCTTACCCTTTGGAAGGTGGATGGAGCGTTTTTAAGACCGGGGCATTCTAACGAAAATTTATTGAGATTTGATGTGTCATTATATGAAAACTCTGTTATTGAATGGGGACGATGGGTGTCAGCAATTTTAAAGGAACAAAAAAGATGCAGGCGCGAAAGTTGGTCTACATGCACTTTTCCTGAAATGACTAGAACTGAATTGAATTAATCACTTAGCGATCATCACCTAGCCGATAAATGGAATGTGGCGTATTTATTCATTGCATGAGAGTTGATAAACTGATTCTCTTCTCAAATGTTTTCCAGTAGCAAGGGGGTGGGGCACTATTAGATTTAGTGCACGCAATATTTTTTAAAATTAGAAAATGTTGAAATTTTCAAATGATAGTTAAGATCTATAAAGTACAAATAAATTCCAAAAAATGAAAGAAAATTATAAACCTTCAAACGTTAAGAATATTAAATACACCAAAACATCACAGTAATATAAAATTTGACAATATTATGAAAGTTATTGTGTTAAAAACATAAAACGAGTAAAATATAAAAAAACGCCAAAAATGCCAAAATATACAGATATGAGTGAATGTAAAAGAGACTCAAGAATAGTCAAAAACAATATGTTAATATGTCAAAAATGTGAAAAAAATATCAGAAATGTCAGAAATACCAGAAATGTAATGATCGGGAATTATGAATAATGACAAGCGTATGGCCAAGTGATATTATCTAAACTCCATTATTTATCAAACTGCCTGGGCATTATAAATACTGCTGTGATGATCAAGCGGATGGCTTGGTCCCGCTGAAGGTAGGTTTTAGCAAAATAAACGCTAAAAAACATGAAACTCAGATGCTTGGGAGGGGGGAATTGAGTCCTCGTTGGATTTGCCACTGGTCGGGCAAAGTATAATGTACATGCCTTAAGGGAGGAGGGATCCAGGGGAGGACAAACGCCCTGCGATGACTGACTGCTGATTTCAATTGTTGCACTGTTCACTACAATGTGTTCTTTATTTTTGCTTAATTACTATTTTGTGTTATTTGTCTTATATTTTTAATTTGACTTTTAACAGCTAAAAACTAGTAGTTTCTAAATGTAGAACCCTTTCATAATAAGTACAAAATATTAACTGCTTCAACAGCGTCTTAATATTATAATATTATTAGTATTCGCTTTTATAACGAACCAAAGCAGATAAAAGGAACTTGTGTGTGTGTTTTCAGAGATCTAAGGAAATATGGCAATGTTGCTCCATCACTTTAATCATATGACTAAAATGACGCATTTACGAGATCTAGGGAAATATGGAAATCTGGCAATCATGGACCCCCTTAGAGGGCTTTCCGGTCATGACGTCACAACTAATTTCCAGAGGTACGTTGTAGCAAACAACCTCAAAACTGAGATAACAAAACTATAGTCTCATCAAAAGTTTCTCTTAAAAAAATGCAACTCAACAAACAAGGTAATTTAACGAGCATATGAAACGTAGGAACAATTTGCTTCATTTATGAATTACTAATAAATTAAAAATATTCTTGACTGCTAATTTCATTTAAATAATAAACATAAATAAGCTCACTTGACAAAGTTATTATAGAACAAAGGCGAAGCTCATACTTACAGCCCTGCCAGACCCTTAGAAGGCTTTCATGCAGGATTATGGCTTGCTAGCTTTCGACATGTTGAAAGACAAAGCAACGAACCACCACACGCAGCCGAAACTGAGAATTTGTCACTGGAGAACACTACTAGACCCAGTCACAACCAAAACAACCCCGGTAGCAGAAAAAAAAACAAGTTCAATTCATCATTCCACATGCTTTTAACCCCGCTTTGATATATACAATGAAGATAAAACAGCCAAAGCATTCAAAAGTTTGTAAACGGAGCCACAACAAAATTCGTAGCATCAAATTAATATGTTTTCAGATAATTATATGCGTATTAAATAATCTAGTGCAAGACTTAATGGTTGAGATTATTTCATTATTTATCATAGCTGAATATTTAGTTCAAAAGGCAGCCATTCAACATTGCACACAGACAACAACACACCACCGAAAAAAGAAAATTATTTAAAAGAAATGTTGTAAAATACTGAGTAGAAATTCTTGTTAAATTGAAATTAATCCTACAAATATTCTAAAGATATACGATGTTTGTGCTTTATTTGATATCTGCATCACTATCAATTATTGCGGTTTTTTAACCTTGGTGAAGATGTTAGCGAAGGTTATAATTTGTCAAAACAGAAGTATCCATTAGAAATGAATTTATTCGTATCTTAGAGTATCAATCAATCAATTGAAATATTGTAAGGATGTTTGATGTAACAATATTGTTCTTCCCATAACACTTTGCTCTGAATTAAATTACTGTTGGTGGAAAGAGTTGTCAATCTAAACTGTGAAATAAAAGTCATATGGTTTAAATATTTTTTGTTTTGAATCATGTAGATACAGAATTGAACATGGAGGGTCTGTCACATTCAACAGGCCAGAAAATTTTGGTCAAGAATAGGTGGACTTCATTGTCAACAAACAAAAGCCCTTAAACCAGGTGTTGGCATGTCATCCTTCAATATCAATGTGAGTAACACGAATTTATTTGTAAGATGTACGAGTGTGAGGTAATAGAAAACATATTCCTATGACGAGTGTATACATAATGAATAACATTTAAGAAAACGTAACCAACCTATTAAACTACACACATACAAATTTAAAACTAGCAACTCACAGGGTTACAATTGTGAACACACTAGAAGCAATATAAGACAAAAGAAAGCTGTAACCAGCCCTCGTGTTATCCAATTATAATTATCTGTCAGCATCGATCTCCATCACAACAAATAACGGAAACATAATCCATAAGTCTATAAGCATATTGTATGAAATTAAAAAGTTTACTTCAACCATATATATATATATATTGAATCATGATGCTAGGATATTGCCTTAAAAATGTCAACGTACAAAGCAGCTACCTTCAAATGATATACCATTGAAATAAATTGTAATCAGGATCAATTCAATCATACATACTTTAGCAATAACATATGAATAAAAATTTTCTGTAATGTAATAAACTCATGATTGGTAAAATAATCCATATAATGAATACAATGTACGGAAAAGTCACTTACTCTCTTTGATGGATTTTCTCAAAATGATTTAGGACAAAGAGAAATATATAAGACAAAAACATTCTGCACTGGAACTACATTATAAAAGCTTTCGATCCAACTTTCATGTAGTGAAAATATTTCCACTACACGAACGCCACTCTTACATTAAATGAGTAAACTAATGAAGTCTTTCTATAACGCTTACAAAACCAGCAATGATAGTTATTATAATAATTCACTTGCAGAAAGTTAAGCATGAAAAATTACAAAACATGGTTGGTTATTTAAAACGTTTTCGGACTTTGCTGAAACAGTAAAAAATTTGAATGGGCTTAAATAATAAACATTCTAATAGACTTCAAAGGGATGACATTGTTTCCCGATTTCAAAAACTTGTTCGAACTGGGATCAAAACTAACAAATAGCATAAAGATATATTGATGTTTCTGGACTATGCTTCAATTATGTTCAAGTTCAGAATTAGTAACATTTTGAAGAAAATACCTATTCTTAAAGTGATTACTATGAATCATAAATATTTTAATACTAAAAATGAAATTATTGATCAGGGAACAGACTTGCGAGAATGGTTTGATAATCACTTAAAGGATCCAATTACAAATTGAAGGAGGTTAGGTAGGTTAGGTTCGGTCAATCCTAACGTACCCTAACCTCAACTCCTTCAATCGATAACGATCTGCTTTGCTTCTCTCTTCTTCCACTTGAAGTCGTTCTTTTTGCTTTGTATTATCTCAGCCTCAGCGGTATTCTTTACTTGTATCACAATCTGCTTAAGTTCAGCCAACTCAGTCATCAAATGGTTGTTTTGGACAGAAAAATTCTTCGAGGGAATTTGTAATTGGATCCTTTAAGTGATTATCAAACCATTCTCGCAAGTCTGTTCCCTGATCAATAACGTACTGATGCAACCCCGCTATCCCTACCCCCGTTCACAACCGACGCGTCCCGACGGGAGTCCTGACGCCTCCTTCCGGAAGTCCCGTTAGGTTAGCCCCCTTGCCGTTAGGTGTCCCGACCCCCGAAGGCCCACCCTCTTAGGTTAGCCACCTTGCCGTTAGGTTGAGGTTAGTGACCCAGCAGACCACGTGGTTTTTGCTACCAAGTGCCCCCTTTCTCCGGCGATAATGTTGCCGATAGGCTGCTCAGGTTACAATCGGTGGGTGTGAATTCTCCGTTCATATGGTTTTAGCTGAAGGCCGATCTATAAAGGCGCCAGGCCAATGGACATACACAGTTCAACAAAGAAGAGGAACAATAATAAATGGATAAAATAAAATTAATGCAGAATAAATAAGACCCTGACAATTATAATTATAATATAATAATAACAAATTTATAGAGTGGAGTTACAATGTTTGGTATATACTTAAATAGAAACCCAGTAGGAATGTCTACGGGAATAAGCCGACTGGAGCGAATCACTGTTAAGTGGCTGGCCGTAAGATCGCTATGAGCCCCGGTATAGCTGGCTTACGTCCAGAGGACTGACGACAGGGTACCACTAGGGATTTCCCTGATCCTGAACCTATTAGCTTATGTTCGTAAGCCCGACGGCTAGTTTCGTGGGCATTCCTTTATATTACAAAGTTAAAGAATCTTCCCCCGACAGACTTCAGGCTCGATGTTGATAATATATATAGCTAACCAGTTAAGTGGCACCCGTCCGCTGTGTTCAAATAAAATTCTCAACTCTAACCTCTTAAATTTTTACTTGGCAAATGAAACTTACTTAATTAAAAATAAAAATCATTAAATACAATCATTTACAAAGAAAACTGTTCAAATTAATAATAATTTATGGTATAAATACATTCAGAATACAACTACTGTTTCTCAACAGTAATCAGATAAACTTTAAACAGTTTTAATAAGGAAATGTTTAAATTGATAGTTCAATATTTCAAAATTAGATATACAAAAAAAATAGAGAAATTTAGAAAAGTGGACATATAGTTGAAATTAGATCTAGTAATTTCGAGATCAATTAGACGACATCAAATAAATTAGAGATGAAATAAATTAGAGATTTAATAGTGTGCCTTCGAGAACTGGTGGGAAAACTGAGTACTCAGGATATCAAAGAAAATTTTACGGTATTTCAATCTTACCAGGTATCTAAGAAAATAATTAAATATTCAACATGGTAGCATAAATTAATCCAAAACCAGATTTCATCCTAGAGACCTTTTCCCTTGTGAAAAGATAAAATAATAAAACAAATATAAATTATATTCTGTCTGTAATGATGTAATTTAAAGCGAACTGAACTGAGTGAAATTCCTTAAAAGAATAACTAGTGACTTTGAACTTATATATTGAAATATGAATCAAAAGTTACAGATAAAAAAAATATATAAATAACTCAACAGGGAAAGACTAAGTCATTCAGCCTCTTTATTTCTCTGTGATGGTCCGATTCAGTTGAAATCCCTGGCAAATTATAGTAATCAAGCTAGGATGGTTGATTGTTTCAGTGATCAAATTATCCTTTTCAGTCAAATTCCTAAAAATATGAAAGAAACACGCAGTATCTATACGTTTGCCACGACAACTTAACTAAGTGACAAATAAAAAATTACTAAAAATCTAAATGCGTAGATTGAGGGAAAAACAACAATGTATAGCTAAAATCAAATCGGCAAACCGATTTGTCGGTAATACGAAACCAAAAAGCTCATATAATTTTCCACTATTCACTTTTTTAAGTGTTGAATTATAGCCAATAAAAAAAATGCAAAAAATAGTTCGATAACAGATAACGGTTAGCTGAATTTGCTTAATTACATAGAACGGTTCGGTAATAAAGAACACCGCAAAACTAAACAAATTCTAGTTGTGAAAAGTGATTTTTCTCAAATTTGAACAGATCTTCCGTTAACTTCCTTCAGACGTCTACATTCAGCCACGTTCGATACAGAATAGAAGACAATATTTCCTTACTCACGAAAGTTAACCTCGACCAATTGAGAGAGTCGAAGCCACCGTCAGGAATGGATATTTTCAACAAAATCGGCTTCATTTAACATATATTACTAGTGGACCCGACAGACGTTGTCCTGTCCCATGTAAACTTTTATTTGACACAGCGACTACAGCGCAGTCTGCCGGATCCTATGTTAGTTGTGCTAACATCAACAACAATTTTTAAATAAATAATTTAACTAAAAAACAATATCTAGTTGACCGTATTGTGAATCTAAACCATCCTCAAACCCCCTGGAATACACACAAAAAATTTCATCAAAATCGGTCCAGCCGTTTAGGAGGAGTTCAATGACTAACACAAGTACAGAAGGTTTAAATATATATATAAAGATTTATTCAGGCATTTAATAGCGAAAATAGCGAAAGCGATATAAATAGAAATGTTTACCAACGTGTTTATTTATTCAGGTATAGACAGCTACATGATATTGGTTGAACACAGTTCAGAAAACGATATGATTGAGAAAGCGGTTTGAAGAAAAGTGAAAGGTAATTTAAAATTACTATAAGTTATTGGAAATAATAAAATGTGACAGGGAGATCGGCAATTCACCCGTTAGATTGGAGTTATTCAAATTCTAGCTCAGCCGACTCCTTGAAACAATGGTCTCTATATCACGTTCAAACTATAGCAGATGATAAATTATAAAAATATCAAATATTTGAAAGCGGCTGAATTTGTAGCTAATTTGTTACCCTGAAACGAATTTTGTAGCTTTTACCATACCGCGAAATAATAACCAAGGTAGCTTAAATTTAAGCTGCAGATGCCACAGCTGTAACATTTTAACCAATAAAGATCTCAAAATCATGAAATCAGTATATTTTGTAACTAATTTGTTGCTAATTTCTTACCCTAACAATAATTTTATATAGCACCTACCGATTCTAAGAATCATCGCTTAAGTAACTAAGACCACCAAGTGCGGTATTCTTTCCCAACGCACTATAAAAAGAGACCATTGCTTTTTGGAAAAGGCAAGAGCTACAAAATTATATTTATTTATGTTCATATTTCTATTGATTAAAATGATACAAGTATAGTTGCTGTAAAATAAAAACAATTTTTCGGAACTTCATGTCTCTACTGATTATAATTCTTCGGGATATGTAATAGTTACAAAAATATTTGTTTTTAGAAACAGTTTTGCATCTATGGTAGGAAACTAGATGCGATTGAAATTAATTTTAACCTTGACAGTTTGCAGCCACGTAACAACTGGACTGGGTGTGGCTTTCCATCAGTTTAAAATCGGTTTTACATATTACTTTTTATGTAATATTCATTTCGGTTAGATTTCATTTATTTTAGTTCAATATAATTTTCATTTTAAAAATTTTGACAACCGTCGAAGACGGAAGAAGAATTAATTACTCCCTGAGTTTTCTATAAAAAGCATATACTTTCATTTTCAGTTAGGCATATCATGCGTTTCTGATAATAAACAATGTTATTTTCCTGATCTGAAATTGTCTAACATAGCAACAAAATTTCATAGAATAGATGGCACAACGCAAATGGACCTCAGTTTTGCCGTGTACGGAAAAAAAATTCATTCCCGGTATAAAATGGTACCAAGCTGACTTGGTTTGAATCAGTAGTCTCAAAACAGTTCAAATCTGCAGCATTAAAAATTTTGAAATCGTTATTGATTAAAATGATACCGCCGTGATATGGTGTAACATAATGGCATCCTTAGTCCCATGCCATTGCATTTAATCTTTTAAAAAACATTTAAATATTTACTTTTTGAGTCCTCTCAGCGAGATTGTTGTGTATGCAATAATTATACAGGGTGGCTCAATAGTGTGTAGACGGAAGTTTGTGGCTTTACTGATATGTATTTTAAAAATCTGCCGGCAGGAAAGGGTGAAGGGTAGTGCGAGATGCAAACCCCAGTACGGACAAAATTTGTTCTATTATTTTCATAACTGGTTGATATATTTAAATAATTCTAGTTTTAAGAAATGTTAAGAAAGATTTTGTCGAAAGTCATCTCAATTAAGATCTTTTATAAAAATGTTTTTTGTTCATACCTAACTAGAAACTGAAAAGAAACATAAATATAAAGCATTTAATTATAGTAACACGTACCGAAAAGACAAAATATTAAAACTAATATTTTTGCCTTTTACAACACAAGTAAAAATAACTAATAAGTATATTATCCTGTAAATTGATGTGAACTACTATATTATTAGTTTCAAATTCGCATAGCTCTTAATTTCAAACGCGGTTTTGTTCATTATTTGCGTATTTTCCTAACACTGATCTATTATTCCTTATCGAGGATGTTAGAACAACAGTATAGCAGTGCTTCAACAGTTCTCGAAATAATCCTTAACCTTTTATCATTCTAGTTTTAACATAGTATTGTTTTCTTATCCAAATATTAGTAGCGTCTACAGTAGATGACAAAGTTTGTGACATAAATTGTTTAAAATACAACATTTTTGTTTCTTATATTTGGGACTACGTGTACTTATTAAAAAATAATTTTTAAATATTCTGCATATAATAGATATCAATCGTTCATTCGTTTAGACGTGCTGTTCCATTTCGGATAACGTGAATAACCCTATATATATATATATATATATATATATATATATATATATATATATATATATATATATATATATATATATATATATATATATATATAAGGGCGCTGTGGGTAGCATTAGTGAAATATGAAAATATTTTTGAAGCAAATTATTTTAAAACTTATTATTTGACGTTGGGCCGTAGCTAACTTATGGTAGTATTTAAAAAAATAGATCAGCTATCAGTCTTTAGTGTTACAGAAGGACTAAAGTAGAATGACAAAATATTTACAAATGATTTTCAAGAAGTAACATATGTGTTCGTGAAGAATTTTTTTCCAGATGACACCTATTCGTGGTTAATATCGGGAATACAATGGTGCCATAATTTTAAATTACATAAAAAGAAAATAATCTAAACTTTAAAGTCTTTCTTCATTAAACATTTGTTGGGTTACATACTGAGTGATATATAATTGTAATTGTTTTATAAGAAATTGTGTCAACTGTATGTGAAACATGATAAACTTAAAAATTTAAATTAACGTACACGTCATCTGTTCTTTGGCAGATATATTTAAAACTATTTTAATTAACCTGAAATTTAGAACCGGTACTCAGAATGACACAAAAAAAGAAATAGAGTAAAGGCGATAACGAGAGACAGCAAATATATTTCGTAAGAAGTTTTCGCTTCCATCCTTCAGTCTCAAATGACTGTAGCTCTTTTTTATATTTTATTTAGTGGACTAGCGTTTCCATATTAGTACATTCAAAGAGATTAAACTGAATGAATGCACCTCCACCAAATGTTTTGCCGTTGATAATTTTTTCACAAAATATTTAACCATAAGACGTTTTTGCCAAATACCGAAAAGTAAAATTGGCGAAAATATCTTAATTTACGTTAGATATATCAAAAATGATAAAAATATAACGAATGTCACAAATTTCAAAATTTTCTCATCAAAATAGCAACATAAGAAATGTCTAAAGTCAAATATCGTCTACAATATGTAATAACTCTCTTCAATTAAAAGCAACGTAACATTCAAAATCTTTTGAAAAGATATCACGGCAATTCTTATTAAACTACAATGTACGGCAACTTTGACTTCTTCAATTTTTGAAGAGTAATAAAACAGCATTAGTAGTCCGGTCTTTAGTAAGCTTTAGTTTGCCTTATGCATATTTCATTCTCACTTACCCTTTGGACACAAATTGTGCAAAACCTACCCCGGTAATTCCTAAAACAAATTTCGTAAGCTTGTTTGTTCAGCAAAATTATCACTAATATATTTGTCAACTACATAATAGTTGTGACAGTCTTTTATCTTTATTCAGATGACAATTACTTCTCAATTATCCTAATTCAGATTTGAAAATATTCATATTTCGATTGATAATGGGAGGAACAATATAAAGATTGAAACGTATTCAAATCATATATCAAGAAATTTTGCCAACAATATAGATTAACTTTAAAATACAGTTTGTAAACAAAGAGAGAAAATCAGGTACAAAACGGTTATTTTTAGTATATAAACCGGTATATATAGGTATACAATAGGGTTAATTTGAGCATTTACACCGGTATATATGATTTTCGGTGTAAGTTATACACCGTTGAATTGACAATATATATATATATATATATATATATATATATATATATATACATGTGGGACGCATAGTTCGAGGACAAAATTTCAGATTATAGTATACTTCGGGGACATTTGTATACTTTGGGGACGGTCCCCAAACTGTTACATGTCTAACGCATACTTTGAGGACATTTCGAAAGTAGTTATATTACGCATATTTTGAGGACAGCTTCAATAAATTTATATCATGTATATATTGAGGACTATAATATGTAATATAAATAGGAATAACAGATGGCGATACCATGTCATATTCATTGAATAAAAATATTAGTTTGTAAAAGGCGTATTTGAGAAATTGGAATTTGTGTTACTTATTAGTTGTTGTCTTTGTAAGTTAAAACCAATACAAATAAGTAAATTATGAATTTATAGATTTATGGCATAATAGATTAATAAAAATATACAGTTTTGAGCATATATTTTGCCATATCAAAGTGTATTTATTGTTACATAGTAAAAATTTTTAATTGGACAAAAATTTAAAGAGTGAGATTTAAGTTAATACTATAAATTAGTTTCAAAGATCCTTTAAGGCAATATCGTAATAGTCAGCTGGGGTAGTAGATACTTACATGCTGAGGTATTGGTCGGTTATAATTAGGCAATTGTGGAATAAAACGCATTTAGAAGTTCGCGGAAAGGGTATCTCCAAGAATGACTGTAAAAGCAGATCTGAATAAATATGTAGTCTAGGCAATCATTTCGTGAAATTGTTTAGTTGGTAGGTGTAAACAAAAATTGTCAATGGAGATGTATTATTTGTTTTAAATATTTGGTACGGATATGTTTCTCATTCTTTTAACACAACAAATTATGAAATGTCAATCAGTATTTTTTTTAATTAAGTACTGCCGTAAAATATTCTATAAAAATAGTTGTCTTGCTATTTAAATGAATTTAGTGTTTGGCATTATATAGTTTTTATGAAGAATTTTATTTTGTTAATGAGGAAAGGCTACTAAATTTTGAAATCAGTAAGAACTTGGTTTCAGAGATATATATTAATTGAAATAATGAATACATGAATTATGTATATGGCGTATTTTCGGGCACGAGTTTATAATTCGCGGAAGGACTGTTTCAAAGAAGGGCGTCGTAAGAAGAAATCTTTTTGCTAAAAATGTATTTTTATTTGATATTGATGTATGGGAATGGAATAAAATCGTTAAATAACAAAATGGGAAACTCTTATTTTTGTAAATGCGTATTATAGTCAGGGCTAATTGTTATTTAACCAATTTAGTGTGAATACAATAGCTGGTCAATATGAAAAGAATTTGTTGATTATCAAACAAATTTTTAAACAAAGGTTTCTGCAGATGCTGAAAAAAAGTCACTATTCATTGACTGAGTGAAATATAGGTATCTAGTGGCGATATGGTGTTTTTTATGAAGACTTGAAAATTCGGTCTGTTAGTTTTTTTTAATACTCGGCAAAATAGGTTTCATTTACATTCAATTTATGTTCGATGCCTTAACAAAACACTTTTTATATATTATCCTTATGCAAAAATAAATGAATTTATTAACCACATTTTGCATTTTTAGTTATATTAATTACACTTCTATCTTCTATGCATGCGTTTATTAAAATATGAAAACTGTACGAGGAGCATTATTGCATTGCATGATGTTCCGCTAATACTCCCTCAAGTGATATTTTGATTTTTTGACAGATTATTCACAGATTTCAACTGCTCTTTGAATAATACCTTAAAAAATACGAACTTCTTCAAAATACCTTTATTTATCACAGTATCAGTATCAGTCGAGTCAATTTTATGAAAATTCATTTTAAGGAGTATATATTTTCGTAAGTTACATTTACTGGAAAGTCGCAAGCATTATACATGTTTATCAATATTTTTACTGAACCTCAAGATAAAAAATTATAAATAGTTTTCATCAGCTGCTCTTCATTCAAGGAAACGAAATCTAGAAAATATATAATAGATATTTAAGTGCTTGAAATTTTAATTGATATCAAATAATTAAAATTCTGACATCCAGGGGTTTTAAGAAGAAGAGCACACAGTGCTAAAAATATTAATAGTTTATTATAAGATACGTTCACAAAACTGAATATAATATAAAATGGGCGAAACCAACTTGATCCAAGCCTTTAACAGAAATTACAGTTCACAATACCTGCATATAAATAGGAAAAGACAAAACAGTTGGGTACCATTTTCACCTCTGAACCTCAACTGACTTTTTGTTTTGTTTAGTAATTGGCGAAGACCTTCAGTGCTATAATTTATTTTTAATATTGGTTCATTCATTAAATAAAATCAAATAGAATAAAAAATATTATTTACTTCCACACTGTCAATGCCAACCAAATAATAGAAACAGTGCCGCCAGATTGCTTGAACAGAAAATTGTAAAGGTGGATTATCTGAAATGTGACAAACTAAATTAAAGGTAAAACGAACAAATTTTGACCATTCCCCCTAAGTTTTGCTATTGAAATACAACCCACAAAAAATTATATTACATAATTATTTAGGGTTATTGGGCTCTCGCATGCTTGCAACTTTCAGTGCATTGTAAATATGGTTAATCAGCTAAATTCAGAATTATGTTTCACTTGAAAAATTTATATCTCATAATATTTTATTAATTTTAACCTTCTACACTTTTTTACATTCTTTTTATACCCCGACGCAATAAGAGTGGTGTTATAAGTTTAAGGTGTGTATCTGTTTATCTATGTATCTGTGTATCTGTATGTGGCACCGTAGCTCCTAAACGAATGGACCAATTTTAATGGGGTTTTCGGAGAAGAAAGCAGAGGTGATCGAGATGGTTCTTAGCTATAATTTACGAAGATTTGTTCTTAACTTTGAGACTCATCAGCTCATTTCCGACTTGGCAAAATGGTCTTACTAAGAACTGTGTTTAACTCTGGCTAGTCGACTGGACGGCTTTTCATGAAATACCTTGTGTGTGTTTGTGTGGGTCCCCGGATAGCTTATATTCACATTTGGACCAGGTAGGTGGCGCAGCAATCGGTTTCTTGAACTCCTAAATTGCTGCACTGATTTTAATGAAATTTTTTATGTGTTTGAGGGGGCCTGGGTGGTTTAGATTCACAATTAGATCAGATAGATGGCACTAAGATCATATTCTAGGAATATATTTTTTTGAAAATTCAAATAGCTGGACAGATTTTCTGTGTGTAGCAGATACGCACATATGAGTAGTTGTAGGTAGTAGGTATAAAATACAAACGTAACAAGTTTAGAATATGAATGTCTTTTACGATAAATTGGTTCATCTGGCAATCCTGATATTCATGGCCAAATGGCGATTTGATTTAAATTTTGACATTTCTTTCCCTCAGAAATGTGGTTAATGTATTTTCAAGATTTCTATTACAATTGAAAGAAAAAAAATGTCCAAAAGTGTATTTACCTAATATTAATTAACAATGGGTGATTCTTACGTCTTTATATGTTTTATACAAAATGGAAATCATCATGGGTTACTAGGTATAGGTGTTTAACTCACATTAATAAAAATATACTGAATCGTAAGATATATTGTAATTTAAGGTTTATCAATATTTATTTATGTATTGTAATTATTTATAACATAATAGTACTTCACGTTTTTACAAACTTCTGAGTTAGTTTCTTGCATTTTCTTCTTACGAGTTGAAATCGTAGCTGTAAAATGTCTGAATAAAGATTCTAATTTCAATTATACTCACGTAAATACACTTTCAGAATACCTACTGTAATTATTATTGTCCAATCAAAAATATTATTTAATATAATTTTAAAATGAATCTGATATTGAAAACATACTGAAAAATTTTAAGTGTAAATATATTTAATACATGTATTTCGTTAAAAGTTAGTTTTGGGTAGGTTCGCTCTTTTAAATATTCAGTTTTGCATACATGATCTACCAGTTTTCTAACAATTTGGGTAATTTATAGTTAATTAATAACATAGCTGGCGTTAAAGTTGGTAACCTACAAATCGCTCTATCATGGCGGCAGTCTGTGGTCAAACCACTGAGTAAACATTGATGTTAGATTAGTTCTCAAATGACTACACATGGCCGTAACTGGGTAACGCTCTATCATATCATCAAGTGATGACCATCTTTTACTGTCCAGTGTCTGATTTTCCTATTGAACAATAGGCAACAATAGTCAGTGTTATGGAACAGTATTGGTTCAGAAAACTACTATTAATTTTCGTATAAATTATTTTTTGTAAATTTTTGCTGTGATTATAATAATATGGTTAACCTAATATTATTTTCACAAAAGTTCAATGGTGTGTTTGTTGTAACAAATCATCAATCAGAAGACAATAAAAAAGACATTAAAGATTAGAGTTTTCATTGAGTTGTTTGTCATCTCTATATATGAAATGGTTTTATGTTTTCTTCAGGCTACGAAAAAAAATCCGCCGTAATTATTTCGAGCATGTTTCATAGACACTATTACATTGGTAATGTATAGGACATATTTATATAAAAATAAACCGAAAATAATATACAGAAATTAAATATAATTACGTCAATTATGAATCTAAATTTAATCCAAATTAAATAATGAGGATAGCTAAGGTCTTGCCTACTTGTATAATTGCGCCTCGACTTTATTTCTTATAGATATATAACCCTTGACAAAAAATCTCAATAATCTTCAAAGTTCAAACACAAAATTTTAATGAATTCTGGTCGAATTTCGACCACTGGGCTATACCGTTAGTACTCTTAAATCCTCGTTCATCTAATATGTACTTATATAACTTTAAACTTGAAATAATAATGAAGTAAGTAAATATTCGTATATTATCCATAAAAAGTCTTTTGAAATATTTTATAACGTTTGTCTCTATTATTATAGGAATTAATTCTGTAATTAATCATGACTTATTTCAAGAGTTTGAAATATTTCTAAAATGTTTTCAAAAAAACTAATATGTTCAAGAAAAATTATTTTTAAGGTATTCATGAAATATTGTGAAATATTTCTGAATTTTTTAAATAATTTACGAAATTCTTGCATATTCGTAAGAATTTCAGTAACATTTTAGTGAATTCACTTCTTGAAATATTTCGTGCATGTTTGGGGAATGCCTTAAGATATTTTTTCAAATTTGGCACTTTAGTACACTTATAAATACCGACATAGTTACGTGTATATCAAGGACGTGAAGAATATACTACTCCGATTTGCAGAAAGGTTTCAATAAGAGAACACAAATTTAATGCAAGACGGGGAAAAGACCAGATTTTTGTAGAAATGGGTTGTAGATAATATGTACAATAAATATATATATTTGCGTCATGTTATAAAGTTGTGGAAATAGTTATTAACAGATAAAAGTTGAAAAACCAGGCAATTTTAACCAAACTCTGTAAAATGATATACATTTTATAGTTGTTAATTCTACTCCGACTCCCTGTGTATCAGTCTACTATTAGGAGAAATATTTAATATATCCGTTGAAAATAAAATGTATACGAGCTGCTAAATATGATTTAAAATTGCAACTATTAGAAATTGTGCACATAATATACAAAGTTTAAAACGGGACTATTTAATATTTTAGCACATCTTTTTTTTCATTTCACTAATAACAATCTTATAAATAAATAAATAAATTTTAGTAACGTGGGCAATTCTAAATACATTTTAATGCTGCAAAATGGAAAGAAAGATCAAGACCAATTCTTTATTTCAATTCAGAATTCAAATCGTTTTAAAGCTCCTTATAATGAAAAATTCATTAGAACTGTCCAAGCTAATCACTGAACATACAATCTCTTAAAAATGAATTCTATTATCTTTTCATGTCACAAATATATTTCCAAGCATCTCTACAACACATTGTCTTACTTTAATAAGTCAATATCCCGAACAATACTAATATTAATCCAGTAATAAAAAAATGATGTAAAAAGAGCCTTTGCAGTTATGTATTAGCCAAAATTACTGCATATTTAACAAAGAAAAAGGTGTTCACGGAAAAATGGTTTAAGTATGAGATCTCCTCTTAGCTCTTTGTTTGCAGAAATTTTCATTTAGAGAAACAATTAACTCATCTAATGTTGTCAGAAATCATATTACTTTCATGTATAGATATGTTGAATGACATACCAACATATTTCACAAGTAGACATTTTATTTTGTCCTTTTTAAATAATATCCATCTAGACATAAGGTTTTCTTTAGAAACTGAAAAAGATTGCTGTTTAAATTTCTTAGACCCTACTCTCACAAATAAAGACAACAATATACCTTTAATATTTATAGAAAACCCCGATCCCACTATTAAAAAATCCTCGGTTAGTCCTACTTCTCTAAAATTAACACCATATAAATCCATGATACAAAGAGCTTTTACATTACCATTCTCAAAAAATGATTTAGAAATTGATCTTAATGTTATTAGGTCGAGAGGTTATAATAACGGAAATAAAAATAACTAATAACCTTATGTTAGCAAAAGAACAACAATTTGTAAACTACTTAATTTACCCCCTTATTAAATACTCTGAACAACCAGTAAAATTAGGATCACTTATATATTTTGGAACTGTAAGAGAGAATATCTAGAATTTTATCTAGACAAAATATTAGAGTTACTTTTAAACCGCAAATTAATTTATCTAACCTATTATTTAATGCTAAAGCCAAAACCCCTTAATGATCAATTAGATGTAAGATGTAAACCTCAACATATTATATGACTTTTTCAAATGACCAGTTTCCTGTCGCACGCTCTATATTCTTTATTCAGAAACGCACATTGTTTTTTTACTTTATTAATTTATATTGTGTTTATAATATAGTAGTAACATATAAGTGATATTATTACAAAATATTTAATTTCATCCATAATAATGATCGAATATCACAAAGTAGCGGCTTCCACCATTCGTTATCAACGTGATAAATTACTTATATACGTAGGTATTGAGTAGACAAAATATAAAACAGTTCTCTCAGCGGATGGAATTTTTAAGGAAGGTTTTTTGTACTACGCTGCACGTCGACAAACATTGCTGAGAAATAGGATCCCTGGAATTGTCGTAAATGAAATAAAATGAAAACAACCTTATTTTTATCTAACCAAAGCCGTTTAAAGGTTGAATGTAACAATACTGACATTGGTTGTATTAAAAACTAGTAAATAAGTAAAATTGTATTAATGAAATCGTCGTCTGTTTATCACACACTATTTTATGCTTGGTTTGAAATCAGTCAAGGGAACATCCACAAATTACATAAGATATTTTAGGGTGGGTGGGTGTCTGCTAAAATCTTACGAAATCTTATAATGGGGGTATGTGGGTATTTGATTTTACGTAAGATTTTGTTTAAATATTATTTGCCCATTATATATTATCCATGTCTATAGAAAAATTTACAATATACTTGATAAGCTTTTTCAAATATAATATAGTTATAACATTAACAATATTTAATTAATTATATAGGGTGTTTCTAACACAGGGTCCCAAACTTCTGCTGTGCATTGAACTCATTAAAATAAGCCAAGAGTCTCTATTAACATGTGCCCTAAAACGCACCCTTAGGAAGTTATATGCCCTTCAAAGGGCTCAAACAAAGCTGTTTTTTTTATTTACACACCGGTCTAAAATAATTATAAAAAAAGCATGGGTCTCACATATCTTTTTTCATTAAATAACATGTGCTATTCCGCATATAAATCATTAGCGTCCTATTTAGGGTTCATAGACCGTATTTTTTTATATAATTTTTTTTACAATTTTCGCTACAGGTCTTTACAGAAAATCTTATCAATTTTATGTAAAAAATATTATGTTTGTCCAAATCGATATTTCCAATGGTTTTCGAGTATATTGAGCTTGATAACTACTCTGCTTTTTAAGTTATTAGGTCATAAATTACAAAAATGTGTTTACTATGACAAATAAAAGACTGACGTTGCCACAACGCTTAACAACTTTAGTTATTAATAAACTGCCAATTGAGCTTTGCGGTCTTTTATTAGTAAAAGTGGTGATTAGAAAACAAACAGTTTTGTTTGAGGTCTTTAAAGTGCATATAAATTCCTAAAGGTGCGTTTTAGGGCACATGTTAATAGGGACTTTTTGGCTTATTTTAATGAGTTCTATACACACAATAAGATCTTTTTTGTAGAGCATATAATATCCTTCAAAACCATATTTCATTTCCCTTTACACACAGATTGGTTTATCTGATACAAGATTCCAAAGGTGAAAAATTAAAATTGTAAAAAGAGATCAATAATTATGTGGAAACAGTTTGAAAATTTGTAATCAGATCTTTTTTGTAGATAATTTAATTTCCTTCGAAAATATGTATTGCTTATATTTTTTAGATATATTGTTTAGAAGAGTGGAGTGAAACATGCGTGTAAAGTAAAACAATTCTAAATTCATGATGATAGACCACTTATTATTAAAATTAATGCCTCAAAATTTGGGCGTTAACGTTTTTGTTATCCTAAATAATATGAATATGAAATTGTGTTCTTACGTGGAAGTGGGTGGGGGATAGAAAAACGTCAAAATTCATCTTTCGGAAATATTCGTATATTTCCAATCAAAAAGTATTTCAGATATTAATTATGTAATAATATTTTTCCCTGTAGTACTTTATGAAATAGTTATATAATATTATACGATTTTTTATCTTTAAAATGTGGCAAAATATTTTAAATGATTTTTGTCAGGGATATCCGTATATTTCAGGACCATTTTAGTCAACTTAATTCTTAACATGTTACATGAATGAGTGAGAAATGTCTGAAAATATTTTTTCCTATTTAGTATTTCAGTACACTAACAAACTATTTAGTGACTAAAGAGCAGACCCAAAGGTGTGGGCGATGGGGGCGTTCGCACTCTCCAAGACGCTCAAGTTCAGTGAGTTTCTAAAAGCATGAAAAAAAGTAGTTTATACAGCCCAGATAATTCAATGTGTCCAAAAACCTAGTACAGGTTTCTCTATGGTTTTTCTCCCATTTTTACGAGTCACCATTTCTGCAGCATGACGTGACCCAGTAACGTAAATATCAGTAACGTGAAGACTCTGATTTGCAGAATAAGATACGAATAGAATAGAACTGGTAAAGAGGACCGAATGTTCACTTTTCTGTCTAGGAAGTACATCATACGGAGAGTGTAATGTTATATTATGAGTTATTAATGTTTTTGGCCTATTTTTTTATCAACTTAACTTTTAAATAAAGCTGCCTAAAAATAATTTATTGCAAAGGTAACATCATTCTGTGTTGGAAGGGCTGAATCATTCTACATTAGTGGAATTCGGTCGCACAATAAGAACGAAAGTAATCATGTCAACACATTTTAAATACTGGTAAGTTAGGAATAACAAATGAGTTGAGTAAATGGGAACATGTTTAAATTTACAAAGGACAGTATGATAAATTTAAAGGATCATATTTAATCCTAATGCTACTGGAAAACCTGTGGAGCTCCTGGTTTATAATAGAAACAACACAACATTTTTCAACGTATCACCAAACGGTGTTGCGGTTTGGATAAAAAGTTTTGTGATATCTTAGTAATACTACCGTGGCGTTGGAGACAACTAAAAGTTTTTCTCAGAATTCATTTAAGACCAGTTTATAGATATCATGTCAGACGAAATTAGAAAAGGTGTATTGCATTGTATCACAGATTGGACCTCCCACACAACCTGCAAGGAAATAACGAATTGATAACAGTGCAACAAATACCAACTCTGAAAGTTCTGCCGAACGTAATGTTCAACCCACTCTAGAGGCAGCCACAGGTAAGAACCCGCGGAAGTGGACTCCAGAAATCAATATCTTTACCCGACTTACCTTATCACGAATAAAATGGAAACGGCCCACAGACCGTATAACATAGAACTCTAAAAGTTAATGACCGAAAAATTTCCACAACTAAGAAACAAGTCATGTTAGAATACCTTCGATTAGAGGCGACAGTTATTCATAAACAATAGACTTGCAAACACGATAAATACGAGAAAAAGAGAATAATTGTAGTAGGAATGCATCAACCAGAACCAGAACTCAATGAAACATCACATAATGAAAATAACGAAATGGTGATAATAATAAATAAATAAATCACCAGTATAATATATCAAGAAGAAACTTGTTTAGAGGTAAACTTCATTTACTATAGCAGACAAAATACTTTAATGACATTATTGCAAATAAACTAACAGAAGTCCAAATCGTGTTGAATGCCTGGCCATTGTTTATGTAGGTGCTGTAACAAATTCCACAAACAAAAGTTGCCATAACCGCAATCATAGTTGGGTAATAAAAAAATATATTAACATAAGTTTTGAATTAGAAATTTACAGACAGAGGAACTATACATTCAAGGGGTTTTACAAGGAGGTGTATAAGTGCTTTATGGTTCTGCATGTGCTCTCAAATATACTAAATAACTCTAATGATGACTTTAAGATAAAAAATTGAAAAACAACAAATACAACATAAAATAAACCACCAACTAATTTTCTAATACTTCTGAAGAAATCCAAAAAACAAAAAAATGGAGATTTGGTTTTTATTTTATTGTAGGGTTATTTGACAAAAAAAAAAACAAAACCAGAAACACTTTTATTGCCATTTTCTTTAACTATACGACCACTATTTTAGATTAGTTACATTCATAAAAATTAAAGCACAAATATTTAAATAAAAAAAGTCACCTTAGTTGGCCTTGATTCCGTCGAAGAATTTTCATTTATTAACATGTCAGTACTTGTAAAAATAAATTAGAGTACACATAATTTGACACGCAATGAGTTTCACAATTCAAGAAAAACGAGATATCTGAAGAAAAGTATATTACAAATTTGATAGAAGCTCTACGAAAAGAGCTCAAATGTATTTTGAGTTATATTAGGAAAGGCAACAACCCCATAGAACACTTTCTGATACTTATGATGAACGTTTGGCTGAGTTAGGTGCTTTTCGAAAACCCAAGAAAAATTATGGATATCGATTTGTATAAGAAATAACTAATTGTCAGAGGTAAAACAAAATTTCATAAATTTGACATTAAAAACATTTTATTGCTGTAACAACCGTTCAAAATCAACTTACTAAGTTTCGTCATATGTGAGTGTGGCACAGACTAGTGTGGATTTTTTGAAAACCATTATTTGGACTGGCGAAAGTGCTTTTTAAAACTGTGGCGTCTTCAATAGAAATAATGATCATATTAGCATGTTGGAGTCAAGGTCAACTAATGTGAGAATTATTTTTTTTAATTGGTATTTGTTTTGTATTTTAGCTAACCTATAATGCCATTATTATATTGTTTATGATAGAAACTGGCAGTGCCTTGGTAAAGAATTTGTGCTTTTTTACTGAAGCGTATTGCGGTGAACTAAACTTATTTAAATTCCCTCTCTGGGAATAATTGCTTCAACAGCGTAACATAAAATATTCAAATCATTTGTTGTACTAATATTATTGATATGTGTGACAAAAATGTCTGGGTATGTTTAAAATTAATTTGTGATCTGCAGTTTTGACCAAGACTCGCAAAACTAATTGTTGACATAGATTGCTTAAAGGGCAATTTAGACGCTAAACACTGATACTTGTGACCTACTGAAATCAATATAAGACAAACCCACCGTAATTCAACAAAATAGGTAAATTCATTCTGGTTGTTAACAATTCTTCTGTTGTTCTTTTAGTCAAATTGTTGTCATTTGTGTAAATTCAGAAATTATTAAACGCCGTTTGTTTCAAACATAAGTTTATAAGATATGCCGTTTTTGATAATGCCACAGATCTAAATTATACATCATTGAACGATGATGGGAGCAGATCTAAAGCTATCGAAATGTTGTGAAATCAATTGGTTTCAAAACGGTAGCACTCTTAGGTACCTCAGAGGTACATTAGTCAATTCTTAATATAGATATGGAAACGCTGTGAAAAAATTCATAAAATAATATTAAAATATGAAAATATCAGTTGAAATTAGTTTGGCTATTAGTTACATGGCTGTAAATTTATTTATTTCTTTAAATAGGAATTACTACGTTTAGTTTGAGTGACATTTTAAAGTGTTTACTGTTCTGAATTTCTTCGTCTTGTGAAAGAGGCTTCAACCAAATAGAAAATTTCATTTTATTTACTATCGAAGAACAGGCAACTAAGCATTTTGCACAGTTTCCAAGATATGTATTTCTGTGAGCCATGGACATCGGGAAGGTATCAAACATCATAACAAGACCACAAGATACACAACTAAAACGTCATATGCCTCCTCGTTACGCAAAATAGATAGTTTCTATCAAACAATCTAATGCCCTGACTAAAAAACATATTATTTATCTCAGTGCATCTCGGACATTTCCAATAACAATTCAATTCTTTGATGTCAAGGAAGGCATAACACCAAAATTACTGAAATTACAAGCTTTATCTGATGATACTTTATTGAGCTATTGTTTGCACTTGTAAGTGAGTTAAATCTTTCTTCTGTGAAGTTATTGATACAGAAAGTACAAATAAAAATTTTGGCGAAGAAAGCAGTGCAATGTATATTATAAATTAAATATACAATTTCAGAGAGAAATAGAAGACGTTGGTTTTCCAATCCATATATTATACATTAAATATTGATTTTGAAGTAATTGTTATTAAGATACTTATATATTTAATCTATACAGTACGCACTGAGAATGTTTGACGTCACTTCGTTACAACTGAAAAAATCCAATAATCCGGCCAGGCTCTATCTAGGTCCTATCGAGTAGACTACGAAATCACCCGATTTGTCTTTCTCTGATTTAATTTTTCATGGACATCTGAAAATGTATGCAACTCAGTAAGAGTTCTTAGAAGAATTAAATAACCGCATCGGTTATGAATGCCAACAAAGTAAAGCAGAAGTTTTTACAAGAGCCGAAAACACACCGTTCAAACTATTGCATTGACATGAATGACGCACATTTTCAATCAATAAAATAACAGATTACACCGATCAATTGATTTACTTTAATTCAAAATTTAATTTCTGGGCAAGCCGCCGCATAAATTAAAGAGTGAATTTTAAAGAAAATATAATTCAAAAACGTGTACTCATAGTACCCATAAGATAAAGGTTCCCGTTTGAAAACATATGGGTTAAGTCATAAGTTTGGCCTTAGTAGTCTGCTTTTGTCGCCAGCCAGCATTAAAGCAATCATTATGCTTTCTAAAACATCACTTTAAGCAAAATAATACATATGAATATGGTTTATATTTCCGAGTTTTATTAAAAAGTGCTTAAAATAAATAATAAATTCTGTTTTAGTTATTTATTGAAGTAAATAGGTACTATCGATATTTTTTCCTTTCGTAAAGCCGAAGTTAGGAAATAATCGTTTAGTTCGGCGGCCGAAACAAAGTTTATTTTCCGGGAAGGATATAGAACGTTGCTTCTCGATAAACGAAGGTTAGAGGACAAAAAAACTATTTGAGATTTTTCTCGCAAGCCGACAACTATACATTTCTTCATAGGAAACAACATATCGTTTTAAATAGAACAATAAAATTATGTCGATATTAAATTTGTTATATCCTAGACATTAGAAATTCTTGTAATTTTCGAACTAAGCATATTAATATCTCAAGATGTTTCTACTCATTTTAAAATTGCTTCGATTTGTATCGAAAAATAAACGTTAAAAAATACTAAATAACAATCTAAAATAATCCCATATAATAAGAACTGTGTCTTTATTATGTGATGAATGGAATAACATAACAAAACCGACTTTAGATAGTTCCCAATTTACTATTACAAAAGATAACTCATTATAATTATTACATAATTATTTGTAAAGTGGGGATTACCTAATACCTTAATTGATAAGTATTTGGAGTTTTCTCAGCGTTATTCATTTAGAATACATTTTATTTCTAAACAAATGTACAGTATTACTGATTCTTGAACTTAGTTAATAATGCCAAGTAATGGAAGTATGGATAATGATGTTTTGAAAATTAGAACGCTTAAGGAGCGTTCATAAAAAAACGACACACTAAATTTAGCCATTTTAGACCCCACCCCTTCTCCCTTGTTACACTTTCCGCACCCCCTTATAAATAGTACGTCACAAAAGTTATACATCGCATACATCGCTACTAATATTAATATGACCATACCAACTTTCTTAATTTAAATGCAAGCCTTTGTATATGTATAGGAGTTCATGCTGGCCATTCTATCGATCCGCGCCTCCCAATTCACCGATTTGGAAAAATTTTGTTCAGGTACTGCCCGACATTGATTTCTTAATGGGGCGGTGCTCTATCTTGCTGAAAACATATTGTATTGGCTAGAACTTGTGAGTTTACTGGATCAGGATATAAGTTTGTCAAAGTTAGCACGACATTATTTTGGAGCAGTTCTAATTATTTATCTTCATTCAAGTTGCCATCAATGAAAAAGGGACCTACGATATGATTTCCAACAATTCCTGCCCAAACATTAACTATTCAGGATATTCCGTATGTTTCTCTGTCATCCAGTGAGAATTCTCGTTAGACCAATAGCGGCAATTTTGACGATTAACATGACCATGAAATGTAAATGTTCTTTCATAAGAAAACAAAACAGCTTCTAATTGGATCACATTGTTATCTAACCTTACCATCATTTGTTCACATACTCTTGTTAAATTCTCATATAATATTAAAAATAATCTCCTTAGGTCCGTTAAGCTAGCGGGGACAGTATAGCGGAATCTAAAATAATCCATACCATAATTTTTTACTAATTTTTTACTAATTTTTTACCGCCATAAAAATTTTTTACTCCTAACCCCACCCCAGTTATAGCTTCCCCGCTAGCTTAACGTTTAAGCTAGCGGAATAGTTTATAACTTATATATAACAAGAGGAAAACAGCTATAGACCTAATTCCACCGCCATAATTTTTTACTCGTCAAGTACTAGAAGAAGGTTTATAGTGGTTATGGCAAAAAACGCCCCCTACCCCTTACCACCCTTAAAATTTAGTTTCATTAATCTAGTAGGTACTTTATAACGGAATTACAAATAAAGTATATCATAATTTTCTACTACTTTTTGACTAATTTTTTACCGCCATAAAAAAATTTTACTTCTACACCTACCCCTATACCACGTACCCTACAACCTTAACGTTTATGCCAGCGGAATATTTTATAACTTCATGAGGAAAACAGCTATCGACCTAATTCCACCGCCATAATTTTTTACTCTTCAAGTACTAGAAGAAGGTTTATAGTGGTTATCGCAAAAAACACCCCCTACCCCTTACCACCCTTAAAATTTAGTTTTATTAATCTATTAGGTACTTTATAACGGAATCAAAAATAAAGTATATCATAATTTTCTACTACTTTTTGACTAATTTTTTACCGCCATATTTTTTTTTACTTTTAAATCTACCCCTATACCACCTACCCTACTACCTTAATTTTTTAGCCGGCGAAATATTTTATAACTTCAAGAGGATCGACCTAATTCCACCGCCATAATTTTTTACTCGTCAAATACTAGAAGAAGGTTTATACTGGATTTTGGTTAAAACCACCCTCTACTCCTCACAACCCTCGCGTTCTTTAGGAAAAAACATGTAGCAAACAACTGCATCATTATAATGTACGAATTTTATTGAATATCATAACAGATAACAGTAATAAATATTTCAACATTAAAATCACGTATTGGGATTACTACAATTAAATTATAGTGGTGCATTGGAACGCTTGGCAACCGTGTACTTGAACAGAGCTCAGTCTCTTACTTGGAATTGATATTACAGTTAAAAATTGAAGCTCTGTTCCCGGAAATTATAATTTGAAAGGCAAAACAATTTAAAATATTAAATATAGAGATTTACTATTCTGATATGTTAACCATCAAAATGTCATATGAAGGTTATTTCATTTATTTTATTTATAAAAATTACTATAAGAAAATTCTTCTTTTGAAAATATACGCAAAATTGTAAAGAACTTTATTGAAAACATAAAAAACATTGATAGTTGACACAGCGTCATCGGTTAAAAAGAAAAATGCATTAATAATAATGGTAGAAATTTCCAACATTCAACTTAATTTGTTTTAGTGAAGACTTTGTGATCGGCTTTTATTTTAATTTTTTGTTTCGAGTTAAATCACAAATATATAATGTTTTAGTTGTTGATTTTAGTATATTAAATAAATCAATACTTTTATTTGTTTATATTTATTTATTTGTTTAGGGAAATTTAAAAAAACAATTACGGGATTTTGTTTCAAAGCCAATTAAATGAAAAATTGTTTTTTTTTTTTAATTTACATTTTATCTCATCCCTAGAAGGCCTGTTATATATACTTGAAAAACTTTGTTTATGTGCGATTCTATGACGTATAAATCCAGTATAACGACCATAAATAACAAAGTTCCCTATGGTTGCAAGAAATCTAGAAGAACTTTGTAAACCTCAATCGATGTCCGAAGTCGCTAATAGAAAACTAATAATTAAATTAAATAAATTTATTGAATTTATTTACAAGATTTAGAACATTTTGCAATTTTTCTAAAACCACACTTTTTTCTCGATATTTTGAAAACCCCTGTAGATAATTTTAATTTCATCACAGCACTTGATTGGACTTGGAATATTGCACCTTTTTTCTTATTTAAGCAATCCTGTATCTCTTACCATTTTGGAAATCCACATGAAGTTACTTTTATCTGTGACACATGGTTTATATAATCTATTAAGCTAATTTTGGGCAAAATTTTTGGCGCTGAATAACTTTTTCACTGTTCTCCTTTGCTGCTGTTGTTGATCGTTTAAATCTAGGAATTAGATGTTTTCCCTAAGATGATAGAGAGAAAGGCTTTATTTAAGTTAAATAATAAATTAAATTCGTATTCTGTAGCTATAAAATTATTATAGTACCAAAAATCCATATAAACAAATTTCAGAAACTTAAGATTTTTCATACTATTATACCAGTAAATGAAATCTAAAATTCAATTAATATTCTTACTTTATTGAATAGCAAAATAATATGAATTTAACTAGGACCCTCAGTTGAGTTTACTTATTGTAAAATTTGGTGATATTTCTCATAGAATGTAGTTTTTGGTACACTTATTTTTATGGAAATTTCCAGTACCTACTAGCGTTATAAATCAAACTTGGGTTGTGTTATCTAAATCTACTATAATTTGTTAATTTTTTACCCAATAAACTATTTGGTCGATTTTTGTAAATTTATTGTAGGATATCCCATCAAGTGAAAGTCTTAACTGTGAATATTTAAAATATCTTTTAACTGATTGTACATTAAAAATTGTATAATGTTTTTTAATTTAGAGGATGTATTTAAAACATTTAAATTGTCTGAAAATAGAAAAACAATCAGATTCAAATGTGTTAACAAAATTGTTTTTGGGAATTGCTTCACCGATATTTCGGGGAACGACGTTTACTAGTATGGACAGTCGTCTGGGCGACCGGTGTAGTTTAAAAGCATTTGGCCTAAGAATCTTTTTTTGCGTCGTATATTCCCTGTTTTGATTTATTTGATATAAATAAGTTCTATCATTGTCAGCAATGTCACAACAAATATGTGTGTATGTGTGAATTGTTTTTATAATTATTAAGTATTAAGTCTGAATTGAAGATTAACAAAGTAAATTACATAAAGAAATAAGCTAAATATTATTCGAAGCCAAGGAATCAGAAACAAAATTGTCCTAGAGAGGGGCAAATCAGGAAGAAAAATGTCCTAGAAAGAGGTGAAAATCAGAAAAAATTTTGGTCAGCAAATTTATAGGAAGTTTTGTAGGCTCACGGCAGGTGGCGTCAAAATGCCATTAGATTAAGGTATTTACTTTTTCAATGGTTAAAACTTGAGCTAAAAAAATACAAGGAAACAAGAAGAATTTTGAAAGAAAAATCTGCTCAACAAAACACCTTTGATCGAAATATTAGATGAAAGATGACCAAAAAAATAAACTAATTAATGTTCTAGAGGAATTTATTTAATGATTGGCGAGTAATTCTAATACTTAATAGCCACCATAATACAGTTTAATTTCTTTTGAAAAACTATTCAAGAATTAAATTTATACAAAAATAAAAGTGTGCCTAAAGATTTAGATCTGAAATGATTCTGGCGGGCAAAAAAATTGAAGTTCATTACGGGGAATAAAACTAATAGGATATATTTTTGTTATAATTTTTCTTACAATTTTGTACTTATGACTGTTCTTCAGATTCAACATACTAAAGATAATAATTCATTGACTAAAGCTAATTTAACATTCCATGCAAGAGACTTGTGAGTGGGACTATAATTATATACAAAAAAAGTATGAAGCGATTTTATTGTTTCTGTAACGTAATATTTGTTCCATATTATGATATAAAATTATACAAGAATTTCCCCAAAATAGAACCAGGGGCGGATCCAGATACGCGCTTCCGGTGGGGCGATTTCATGCTTCAGGGGGGCGAACCTGTACTAAATTTGCCTGAATAAAATTTTAAACCTAGATTTCTTGGGTTATTACTCTAAACAGTCGTTATGAGGTTTAAACCCGTAGAAGTTACCTTCTTCTAGGTTCTTGGAATTAGGATTTCCTCGTTTTAATATTAAATTTACTGACTTTAAAGTTCTCGGTGGAGGTTATCGCCCCCATCGCATCACCTACGGATCCGCCCATGCCATGAATGCAAATAATTTAATAAACGCTCTGTAATGAAAGATAAAAACGGGTAATGAAAAAAACCATAACTTCATATATATTGGCATCCGTAATAAAATTCTAAAATAAAAATAAAAATCAAGGGATTCCGGCGTTTTTCGTAACAATTTCTAGTGTAAGTTTTATTTAGCTTATCCGCTATTTTGAGAATACACTGCATACCTAATGTATTGTAATATTTCCACAATCGGGTTCTTGGATTTATTTATAAACACTGTCCAACTCACTCTAATTTATTTCCACTGCTTTAACACCATTTATATTCAAAGACCTATTTACAATTCATATTAACTATATGACAGTCGAATATTGAGTAAATGATTCTTGAGCTCTCCGTATTTTTATATTTCTTCTGGGAATTCTACAGAACGGCAAAGAGACTAGACTGGAATTCTCCGAGAATACCATCAAAGTAAGCCGCCGACCTCGTTGCACCAGACGATAAATGCCCCTTCTACAAATTATCGGATGAATTCCCGTCACAATAGTAATTCCAAAATTAATAGCATTTCTGGATTTTATTTATTTTATTTGATAGCTTCTTTGAGCAAGACAGATGTTTAAAAGGATATGTACTTTGGTAAACCCCTAATTTACTGCAGTCTAAAATTATTATGACGCTTCAATTAGGTTTGTAGTTAAAGATCTTTAAATTTGATATGTTGAGCAGGGAATTTAATAGAGGCTTCATAGAAAATTGAATAATCTGTCTGATATATGGTAAAAATAAAAGTTTTATTTTGAAGATTCTATTAGAAATAGCATCTAAGATATCATTTCGAAGTCGTCTAATTGTTTTTCGTAGATTTTTCTGTTAAGATCAATTAATTTAATAATTTAAAATTTTAATTTAGTGGCTTTAGGTTAGTTTATGCGAAATCTATTATTTATGTGACTTTTATTAATGTTTGAGCGGTTATAGCGGTAGAATTTGATCAATAGCTGTATTTCCACTGAAGTTATAAAATAATATACAACGTTTGAAAGCTTACTAAGGAAAAATGATGTTGATGTTAACGTAGTTAAATAGTGTGATCTTTTGTTAAAAATCATAAGTTGATATTCTGAATAAAAAAAAATTAAGGGCGTTATATAAATATATAAAAAGTACTAAAAAATTATGATATACCTTATTTTGGATTCCGTTTAAAGTACCCCCTAGCACAACAAAACTAGACTTTAACGGTTGTGTGGGGTAGGGGGTGGTCTTTGTGATAACCACTATATACCCTGTTTTAGTATTGGACGAGTAAAAAATTATGGCGATGAAATTAGGCCGAAAGCTGTTTTCCTCTTGAAGTTATAAAATATTCCGCTGGCTTAAACGTTAAGGTAGTAGGGTAGGTGGTATAGGGGTAGGTTTAAAGTAAACAAAAATTATGGTGGTAAAAAATTAGTCAAAAATTATTAGAAAATTATGATATACTTTATTTTTGATTCCGTTATAAAGTACCTACTAGATTAATGAAACTAAATTTTAAGGGTGGTAAGGGGTAGGGGGTGTTTTTTGCGATAACCACTATACACTTCTTCTACTACTTGACGAGTAAAAAATTATGGCGGTGAAATTAGGTCGATAGCTGTTTTCCTCTTGAAGTTATAAAATATTCCGCTTGCTTAAACGTTAAGGTAGTAAGGTAGGTGGTATAGGGGTAGGTTTAGAAGTAAAAAAATTTTATGGCGGTAAAAAATTAGTCAAAAAGTAGTAACAAATTATGATATACTTTGTTTTTGATTCCGTTATAAAGTACCTACTAAATTAATGAAACTAAATTTTAAGGGTGGTAAGGGGTAAGGGGTGGTTTAGAAGTAAAAAATTTTTATGGCGGTATAAAATTATTCAAAAAGTAGTAGAAAATTATGATATACTTTATTTTTGATTCTGTTATAAAGTACCTACTAGATTAATGAAACTAAATTTTAAGGGTGGTAAGGGGTAGGGGGTGTTTTTGGCGATAAGCACTATAAACCTTCTTCTAGTACTTGACGAGTAAAAAATTATGGCCGTGGAATTAGGTCGATAGCTGTTTTCCTCTTGAAGTTATAAAATATTCCGCTGGCTTAAACGTTAAGGTAGTAGGGTAGGAGGTATAGGGGTAGGTTTAGAAGTAAAAAATTTTTATGGCGGTAAAAAATTAGTCAAAAAGTATTAGAAAATTATGATATACTTTATTTTTGATTCCGTTATAAAGTACCTACTAGATTAGTGAAACTAAATTTTAAGGGTGGTAAGGGGTAGGGGGTGTTTTTTGCGACAACCACTATAAACCTTCTTCTAGTACTTGACGAGTAAAAAATTATGGCGGTGGAATTAGGTCGATAGCTGTTTTCCTCTTGAAGTTATAAAATATTCCGCTAGCTTAAACGTTAAGCTAGCGGGGAAGCTATAACGGGGGTGGGTTTCGGAGTAAAAAATTTTTATGGCAGTAAAAAATTAGTAAAAAATTATGGAATGGGTTATTTTGGATTCCGCTATAGTGTCCCCGCTAGCTTAACGGACCTAATCTCCTTGAGAGATGTGAAAAAATAAAGGATCTAGGTTTTATTTTTGATGACAAACTGACTTTTACGAATCATATTGAGTATATGACATCTAATGCTGCTCGAATGTATGGGTTCATTGTAGAAAGTTCTCAAGATTTTTCAAATATTTATTATATTTTGTACGTTGTAGGCTTGAATACGGAGATATAATATGGAATCCCTTGTATGAGTGTCACAAAGTTTCTGTTGAGCGAATTCAAAGCTTTCTGAAATATCTGGTCTTCAAAACGTGCAATAGCTATCCACTACAGGGTATTGAATATGTCAGATTATTAAATCAGTTTTCATTTGTCAGCCTTAATGTACTACGACTATGTGCCTTCTTAAACTTTTTGTTCAAGCTACTTCACAATAATAACTGACACTACTTAACAAATCTGGTACCTCTGAGGCCAGAAATACCTCAACATGTTTGTGCTCTAGGGCTCCAACAAACGTTTTGCTCAAATATCCTATGCACAACATGTGTTACTATTACACAAATAACTTCAAGCATTGTGAAATTCAATTTTGTCATGTTGGCGATCTGGTTCAAGCTGAGAATGAATCACCGGTGAACGCCTTACATTGAAATATTTACGTTAATTGAGCTATTTTTTTCTTTTTTGTCTTTTTTCTTTTGTGTTTTGTTAATTATGATAGATTTAATTAAGTTACAGCGTTAGTTTTATTTAGTTTTATACATACATGCTCTGTTAGTGGTTTATACTGTTGGGTAATAAAGCTTAAATAAACAAATAAATCACCAATCATTTGTAGAATGGTTATTTTGTGCATTTATGTTAAATGAACCATTTTTCTGATTTTATTACATACAGTTAACCAAATTTAAACGACAATACCACTGACACTGATTACAACTGTCATACAGGCAGACAAAATACTAAGGCTATGAGTTTTGGCGAAAATAAACAAAACTGTTTATTTTTCATATCGGTAAAAAGGAACGCAGGAATGGTTTTTGCTTATTCTCGCAATGTCAAGAGCTAAATGGGAATTAATTATTGACTGTAATGTAGCGAATTTGTGAAATAAAATATTTTTTAATGTTAATTTTTGTAATAAATCTGAATATACTTAATATTTCCGAAACAGTCGAAGATAGGTGTAGGACTTGTATATGAATTATGTCTAGAATTTTCTGGGGAATCCAAAAAATATATACGTGGGCTTGCATTTAAAATAAGAAAGTTGGTATTGGCCACTGCCATAAATAATACAAATCGACGTGCCCAAGCGTTTTTCCCTACAAGCCCTCCTTTATTCGTTATCAAATTTATTCCATTTGGCTGTTCCACACTATGAATAATCTTACATATCGCTTCTGCAGCATATTTTAACAACCATTTAATTCATCTTCATATATCCATATTGCTTTCAACGCCCAATTGCATAGCTCAACGGGCTAGTTGTATACGACAAACCATCTTATCTTTTTCTTTCCGTTTTGGGAATACATTTTGTAGTTGCTATTTCCAAGACTACTTTTTTTATTTGTGTTAACTAATTTCTGGATTTAACTGTCTTCTTACATATGCTCTTTTTTAAAATCAGTGAATCTTAGAAATGCTAACGTAGACTGAGTAGTACACGTAATAACTAGCATAAAATTAAGAATAAATACAATAGAAACTTTAAAAAACGTTCTCTTATGAGACACGATTGTAGTGGAAAAAACATTCGTATATCCCTAAATACTCACTACTCTAACAACTCATTTATTCAAAATTTTTAGCATTTCCTCTAGAAATTCGAGGTAACCAGGTTTTATTGTATAAGAGAAATCTAGTGTCTATAATAAGAATATTTATTATAGATCCTACATGTACATCGGAATTGTAGAGTCTAGAGAGTTTGTGATAATTTGTTACTGAATATCTGCGCTCTCTATTCAACATATGGAAGCGTTATTTTCTATTATATTGAATATAGAATAGAACCTATTGTGACCGACGTCAATGTCGAAAAATGAACCTAAGTAAATATACCAAGTAGTAAGCTAATGTAACTAAAATCGTTTGATGAATTGTGAGCCTCACATTTCCCTAGCCCCCCAACCAAACTGTCACCACCCGTCACACTAACTTCTAACCCCACCACTACCTGTAGGAGAACGTATGGTAAGAACGAGTCCTTACTGTAAAAACCTTACCTAATTATTATTAGCAGTAACTTTATGTCATACAAGAACGAGCAACTTATTAATTTACAAATTAAAAAAATATTAAAAATTTTGTAAAACATTTCAATTATTTAAGACTATTTAATTAGTTTGATTTGGTAAGAAATTCGATATAGAACTGATCGTGATTACTGAGAAACACAGTGAAATTCACTGCTATTCTTTTATTAGCATGGTCAATATGAATCAACCCAATGACGAAATAAATGTTTGCCTCACCACGTAGATATACAGGTAACCTATACCTAGACAAAAGTATATTAAAAGTTATGAGGATAACGCCGAGTACAATTTTCTCTACTTTTATACATAAACTAGACGTTGTTCTGTCCCAATATGGCCAGATTCAGCAAATGTTCTTTTAATATTAGAATTCGATAAACTCTATAAAAAAAATCGTCAAAAAAAGGAATTCCTAGAACCCGATTTGCTGCCACCTACCGGGTCCAATTGTAAATCTAAACCACCCAGGAACCCTCCCTAACATACACAAAAAAATTCGTTAAAATCGTTCCAGCCGTTATGAGGAGTTAGAACCCGATCCCTACCGTGTTCAATTGTGAATAGAAACCATCCAAAGACCCACCCAAACATACACAAAAAAAAAATCATTAAAATCTATCCAGCCATTTAGAAGCAGTTAGAATCCGATCTTAGTGCCACCTATCGAGTCCAATTGTGAATCTAAACCATCCAGGGACCCACCCAAACATACACAAAAAACCATTAAAATCGTTCCAGCCGTTTAGGAGCAGTTATAATCCGATCTTAGTGCCATCGACCGGGTTCAATTGAGGATCTAAACCTTCCTAAGACCCACCCAAATAAAGGACATACAGACAAACATTCTCATTTATATGTAAAGATTAGTAACAATGCGACCATCGACTATTGGCAATGAATAAAAGTTCATTGAAAAATATTTTTTATTAGTAATTTAAATTTGAAATTAAAGTTGACCTGAGGTAATTGGTATTTTCGTTCCTGAGGAAAGAACAGAGGGACATTAAATAAACAAATTTTAAGAATTATAAAAATTACCATACCTACTTTTTTATTTCTTGTAAGTGCATGTAAAATATTAAGCAAATGAGTATGTGCTTAGGCAATAAATTTTAACGATATGCAACAAACAATTCATGTGTCCCGAAAGCATGCCTATGGTATAAATTTATGGTCCCCAATGTATACTGAATATATATGAATGACCTAAAAATTTAACGCATAGATTGGGGACTGCCAAGAAAATGTTCACTTTATATATGTAGCGCATAGTTTCAGGACCGTCCTTAAACTATACGTAAGATATAAAAAGTCCAAAATATGAATTTTTCTTAAATATTGGCAATAAATTAAGTATACATAAGCAAAATTAGGTTTTGTTTAGAATATATACCTCTTATATGACCTATGTATGCAGAGAAAATCAATAAAAAAAGCTGTCCCCAAAGTATGCGTCCCACATGTATATATATATATATAAATATATATATTTGAATAAAACATATTTTTTAAAAAAGTCTTAAGTGAAATCAAAGAAATAAAATTTGCGCAGTCAGTAGGATTGTCCAACACAGTTAGAACACGTGCATACTAACTGACTGTGGAGATTTCCAAATCGTCGTGGACAAGACCTACCTGTTTGAGACATCACTGTGAGCAGCAAAGACCAGGAACACGCAACGATACAGGTAACTAGTCGACGCTTCAGCAGAACAAGTCTGGGATACTAACGTATGCAGAAACATCACGTTTTTGATTTAATAATTTATCAATTGATACGATTTTTATATATATTTTTATATTATTATTATCATTCTCTTGTTTAAAATCCACATGTTTCTTATTCCTTTGAACCACATTTTAAGCTATTGAATAATTTTTGAAACGAACTTATTACCATTCTGCATTATTTTACATCGCTTTATTTTATTTTATGTTCGCAAATTGTTGAATTTATTTAACAAATTTACTCATACCATAGTTTTGAACTTTGATAATTTTTTGTGTGACTTGGCTTATTACAATTTTACTGCATTATTTAATTTTTATTTTCGTACTACTTGAATAATTAAAATGGCAACTACAAGGCAAGGTGCTGCGACTCCTACTGTAGAGCCATACAAAATCTCTGAAATTTTCACAATATTCCCGGAATATGACAGAAACCCTAAATTCTTAAACACTTCCATTTCTTCATACCAAACTGCATATAGTATGGCAACAGACTACCAGCTAGGTCTTTTAATATTGCACATCAAAAATAAACTTCGCGGCAGGGCAGCCGGACTAATAACTTCTCGGGACCCGACTGAAATAACCGAAATTCAGACACTCTTAGAGAACCACTTTGGAGATCCTAGAGACCTCTCAGCTTTGATTCAGGATCTTCAACGAATGAGGCAATTAAATACTGAATTTCACCATAACATTCTCAGCCAGACTACCCACCAAGCAAAAATGCTTGCTGCAGTTAACAAACATAACTTAAATTAGAAAGAAAAACAGACACAAATCGACTTGGCACTAAATAGCCTACTAACATGTTTAGAGCCGAAGATAGGACAACTAGTTCGTGCTAGCGATCCTAAAGACATTCTGACCGCCGTTTCACGCATAAAACAGGAACTCCAACTGCATCATTTAGAAACCCAAAATTTATCGAATTTTGGAAACCAAGGTTCACCTCCTCGAAAGCCCAACCAGTTTCGAGTACAAAAACAATGTTCATTCTGTAAAAGAATGGGGCATACTGTTAACGAATGTCTCACTAAATCGAGAAAAATGCAACAAAATAAAAACTACGGCAAAACTTTTCAAACATACGTCCTAACCCATTCTCACAACAACCGGGCCAATTCCAGAATCGGCCACAATTCCAACCCAATACTCAGAATTTCCAGCAGAACAGAAACTTTCAACAACCTAGTCCTTCCACCAGTTCACAACTCCCATGTTCAGGCCAATATAAACCTAATCAAAACTTTTTCCGACAACAACGAACACATCACTTAAACAATTCTTATAATTATGGGTACGACCAACCCAATACTAATGTACGAAAGTCAATTCCAAACTAATTTCGACTATTACTCAAAAACAAGTAACGCAGAATGTGAAAACTACGTTGAAAACTGACACCCATAAATTTTCAGAACCTTCCTTTCCAAACGGAACCTTCGGAAATCGTAGAACTTCAGACCCAAATTCAAACACTAAATCTAGACAGTTTCGACCCGAATTTGAACTTCCCCGAACAGAACTTTCTATAAGACCGCCTCTGACCGTAAATTCTATAAATCTATACTACATCACAGATTCCTCTAACATATATAAACCCCTAATAGACACCGGTGCTGGTCTTCCTATTTTCAAACCAGACACTTGCACACGCTTCAGAGATAGATTTCAGAAAAATGTGGGAATTCAGGGAATTCCCAACCAGAAAATTCTTATAAATGAAGCGACTCTAGTCCCTTTCAACATACAAGATCCACTTAAATATATATCTATAACCTCGACATAGAATTCGACGGTTTGTTAGACTCTGACTTCCATGAGCACTACAATTGCGTTATAGACTTTGGTGAAAAACAATTAATAACCAACTTGAAGAGACTTCCGCTGTATAAAGTGACAGACGATACAATCAATGCCAGTGAATCAAGACAGTGTTCCCCTTCCTATACTTTCATTAATACAATTTCGATTGAACCCCATACCGCACAAATTTTCAAACTGAGCTGCGAACTGAGGAACACCGAAGCCCTTCTAACAGGCATGGAAATTAAAACATCATTTATCATTCACAAACGAAATCAAACATAGTATTGATAGCAACGACGCGAAACACGTTTATACAAAATCCTACCGTTATCCCTAAGTGAACAAACAAATGAAGGCCTAATACGATCCTCCAATTCGCCTTGGTCCTCTCCTGTATGGGTAGTCCCAAAGAAATTAGACACCTCTGGAATACAGAAGTGGCGTGTTGTCGTAGACTACCGCAAACTCAACGAACTTACAGTCAACGACAAGCACCCTCTACCTAACATCTCAGACCTATTAGACGAACTAGGTAGATACCAGTACTTAACTACTCTTGACCTCGCCTCTGGGTTCCATCAATAGAAATAGACCCAAAGGACATCGCGAAAACTGCATTCACTGTCGAGAACGGACATTTTGAGTTCGTCCGCATGCCCTTCGGAATGAAAAATGTTGCTTCTACCTTTCAAAGGGTGATGGATAACATTCTTATGGGAATCCAGAATGAAAGATGTCTGTCTGGTTTACACCTATCACGACTGACAGATGTATTCAAAAGACTCAGAAAGGCTAACCTTAAAATACAGCCTGACAAATGCGCATTTCTCCGGAAGGAGGTCGCTTACTTAGGGCATCTTATAACCACAGACGGCGTGAAACCCCATCCATTAAAAGTAGAGTGTATTTTAAAATTTCCACAACCGAAGAACCCTAAAGACAAAATCTTTCTTAGGGCTTGCTGGTTATTACCGTAGATTCATTTCTAACTTTGCAAAGATCTCCAAACCACTGACGAAACTATTACAAAAAGACCAACAGTTCAATTTTAACACAGAGTGCGAAAAATCCTTCAATGAATTGAAACGAACATTGACTTCCACCCCTATACTCATTTACCCAAATTTTGACGAATCATTTATACTGACTACAGAGCCAATAGGTAAGGATTTACCGATTGGATATGCCTCTAGGACCCTTTGTAAAGCAAAAACCCGGTACTCCCCCATTGAACTAAAACCTTTCAAAGTCTTACCTCTAAACGACGAATCCGAAGACGATAGTCCTGAACTCGAACAAGGGGAAATATCTCTTGTAACTATGTCTAAGAATTTAAAACTTTCATATAACGCTATAAAACCACTTCTTTAAATGACTGCAGCAATATTGAATTCTCCAACTGTCAACTACGAGACAAAAACAAATAAAAACATTTTAATTTTCCCCCAATCATCCAGTCTTCAGGAATTTCATCACGACATTTTCGAAGACATTTTCGCTGATTTCGAAACATTTAAAATTAATGTATTTGCCAGCAAAACCGTAAGCAGAAGGCAATACAGCATAATCCCACTTCCAAATGATCCTGACATCGTAAATTAAGTTATTTTTGCATCAATATACAAACATCAAGATACTTTACCTCCATATAAAACATACTGTGTCGAAAACAATCTCGATCTTCCAGTTTTAGGGATGCTCTCTTTCATTTTCGCTGAAAAGGAAATCAAATGGAAAATTTGCCAAAACGTTACAATAAACCCTGAAAAAGACGAAAAAAGACGGGAAAAAAGTTATGGACCGCAGCGCTAACGAAACCGTCCGCCGTATTAAGAAAATGTACACCTGGTCAAGTTTCACAAAAGACATTGAAAATTTCATTAAGAACTGCGAAATTTGTCAAAAAACTAAAGCGTGTCGCCTAAAACACCGTTTGAGCGAATTAATATTGACCTATTAGAAATACGTAACAGGAACTATATCTGAACGAGACGAACTAACGAAATACTCACAACCTTATGCTTTGGCAGACAAATCAGCCAAATCAGTTGTCAGTAGTATGATGTTATACTTCCAACATTTTGGAATGCCACTGCGTATCCATTGTGACTATGGTAGGGAATTTGACAACGCCATATTCAAAGACTTGTTTAAACTGTACGACATTAAACTCAATTATTCAAGTGTAGGTCATACACAAACAAACGGCTCTGTAGAACGATTTCATTGTACTTTGTTAGAAATGATTCGAACCCAAAAAGCTGAAAATTCAGATGAACATCCCCTAAATATACCCCTCGTATGCGGTTATTGCATACAATAACTCGATAAACAAAACCCATCGCTTTTCGCCTTATGAACTAGTGTTTCGACATATGTCCAGCAGACCACCGGAAACCACCTACAGTCATAAAGAACTGATTAGTAAATATATACGAGACTTGAACAATCGCATTTTCTATTACTACAAAGTAGCCCGTGAAAAAACTGAATTACGAAACCAAAAGGCTAAAGAACGTTTTGATAAACACGTTTCCGACAAACTTCCCGAATTTAAAATTGGTGACAAAGTTTATGTCAAGGAATCCCAAATTAAAGACAAACTTCATAACAAATTCAATGGTCCATTCCAAATTTTAGATATTCGCAATCATTCAGCCACACTCTTAAATCTCAAAACAAACCAACGAACGAAATGTAACTTAACTTTGACAGAATGAAATTATATTCTGAGAACTAACTTTCTTTTCAGGTTTCTCCTGCTGTTCGGATCAGCAGTCTCACAGTTCAACATCAAACCAATAAACAACACTCTTGGTATTTACTATCACGACGAAACTTGAATAGTCATCTCCAACTATAAATGAACATTACTAGATCATCGTAACTTGTCAATAGTTAAAGAAATCTTAAAAAAAAACAACAGAATCCTCAAAACATTAGAAAACACTGTCGATCCCATCCCAGGTTTCAAATTTCATGACACAAGCGCATTCCGAAATGATGTACAAACTCACATCAGTCTCTTATCCCAAATGTCAGATTCAATCAAAACTAAATTCTCAGAAATATTTATGGAGAGTAGAAGATCCAAGCAAGGACTAATTAACGGTGTAGGAACTATCTTTAAAGTCATCAGTGGAAACCTTGACGCAGCCGATAGTGAATATTTGACAGATAATAATAAGCATAACTACTTCTATTATTAAAACTTTTAACGCAACCATTCAGGAACTCCAAATTTATGAAGCAACCTTTATCGAAAACATTGACGCAATCAATTTGGCACCACGTACTCTAAACGACAAAATAGCCCTTATCAAAGCAAAACAGACATTTTTGGGAATATGCGAAAAATTAATGGCAAGCTATTTATTTCTTGAGGATAACCTCAACGATATTTTAAATTCCATAACATTTGCTCCTTTAAAAATAATTCATTCCTCAATAATCACAGCTGATCATTTCATTAAGTCACTAAATTCTCTAATGTACATACCCATTAATGACTTTAGTGTATGCAAGCCACTAACTCGACAACAAAAACTGTGTTCTGAGTTATATGCACCCTGTGAAGGGCAACTTCTGAGGAACATCCGTAGTGTAACGGAAAGTTGCCAAAGCTCTGTAGTATTCCGTGAAGGATACAATGTCCAGAGACTAGAAACTAATACGTGAATAGTTATTGTGTCCGAGCCCTTACATGTGACAATTAGTTGTGCGGGAATAGATACCAAGACATCAGTTTTAACAAACAATACCATTATTCGCTCACAATCAGACTGCAGTGCTTTCGTGAGAATCACGAAATACAAGAGAAACCTAAAAAACGTATAAACATTTCCGACAATTCATACCCTGTATTAATCCCTTACAACTATTGCAGTTCTCACCCCGAAAAACTAGATATTCCAGAACTCAAGCGCCTAAACCTGGATTACTTGAAAATGGAAGAACTCTCCATAGCGAGCCATAAGTTAGATTAATACTCCCGGAGATCTCGACGACCTGATCAACCAGCCATTCGTAAACAGGAACATATCCTGGTTTACGTACGCTACCATTACAATAATCATAATCACTGTTGTTGCATACATTTCAGTTAAAATCATAAAACACGTTAAGAAACAACAGAAGGATGAAAACTCCACTTCAGACAATCTATGGACCTTCCCAAAACCACTGTCCAGACTCGTGCCAAAACTGAGGCCTGTGATTAAAGATAGATCCCACATGGACGCCCAATTTGATTTAAAAGTTGATGTTGTAACATCAGCCTTTCTTTATAAGGGGGAGCTGTTAGGTGTTAATTGTACACACGTGTATGATACAACGGTATCATATTGCGCTGACAGCTTCCTGGTACTTCGATGTTAACATGGGAACTCATCATGTGAATATCTTTTCGCTGACTTCAGCTTCTAGTAAATTATAAATACAAGCGAACCGATCCCACGGTTGTCATTATAATACCATATTGTGTCCAGTTAGTTTTTATATTCAATTTACCTTTAATTATTATTTCAAGTTAACGTGTTAATTTATGGTTTTTATATTTTGAATAAAATATATAATTTTTTTAAGTCTTAAGTGAAATCAAAGGTTGGTAGGTTGGCAACATGGCATATAAAGACTTGTTAATTAATGAACTAAATAAACTAAAAAAAGTGATCTAATCGATATCATAATATAGGGAAAAGTGGCGGAGTCTCTTAAGTTAAGTGATAATGTGCGGAAGATTATATAATCTCCAGAAAATCTAACGAATATTGATTGAAACGATAAAGTTTCTGATCGTTTACCTATCGAGTCAAAGGTCACCATGGAGAGTGTTGATTTTCTCAACGTAGAAAATGAACTCAAGTGTGCCAAAATCGAAATAAGATATATCAGTGAATTAAACTGTGAACTTAAAAAATCTGTAAGTAACCTAGAAACTATTATACGATTACTAAAATCATCAAATGCAAAATGTCAAAACTGTTAAACGTCATAAATTTCAAAAAATTAGTAACCTCAAAAATAAAAATGTAAAAATATGGCAATAGTAATCTGAAAACAGATTTCAACTTTTGGCAATGCCAAATGAGATTATGGCAAAACGTCAGGTAAAATGTTCTTTTCAGAGCACAAACCGAGAAACGGATGTACACCGGATACAACAAAGAAAATCACATTGTTCCATCCGTGAAGGACTACAATCTAACATATATATATATATATATATATATATATATATATATATATATATATATATATATGTATAAAGGTATCGTTGTGGCCTCAAACGCAGGTATACGATATACGTTGTCACCTCATTTTGGAGGTCACAACGATTTGCCTTTATTTGAGAATATTTATGGATTGTATGATAACAGAATGTAAAATCAGCAAGGTTTAAGTGGAGGCTTAAACGTCTCTAAATTATCCCCGAGTCGTCCATTTAGTTAATGGGTTCACTGGAGTTAGTGTTGCCTAATATTGATACAACAAGTGAGTTCTGACCTCCGGATTGTACGTTCGTCATTGTAACCTCCAAATTTTAGTAAATTTGAACGTTAACTCGTCTTCAGGTCTTCTTCTTCTACTTCATGTGAAATCGAAAATGTGTAACAGAGCATCTCTGTTACATCTCATACTAAAATTCGCTGTGGGTAAAGATAAGCGATATATTTTCTGAGTTAATTATACAAATTTTCTTAATAGTAATTTGTATTTTAGAGAACTCAATGATTTAATTAAATGTGGGCGACAGGAGAGCAAATATTTTCTTCCAAAAATTTACTATTTTTCCGGAAACTAATCTAAAGAATTAAGAGGTTGAGTCCTTTTTTAAATGAAGTAATACGTGAGTCGTCATTTTGTCAAAATGGATGAAAAGGGGGGTTACTATTGTTTTAGAAAGAATTTAATATATCCAAAATAGAAAGTAATACTGGCGTGAATCTTGATATACATACTCTTCTAAAATCAACAGAAGCGAGTTTTATCAAATTGTGAACATTCAGGTATACGATATGGGGCAAGCGCTAAATGTTTTAAGAGAAAATGACTATTTCCGGAACGGAAAATAATACAGAGATGATAATTATAATATTAGTTCTTTAAATTTATTGAGATTGGATGTGTCATTATATGAAAACTCTGTTAGTGAATGGGGACGATGGGTGTCAGCAATTTTAAAGGAACAAAAAAGATGCAGGCGCGAAAGTTGGTCTACATGCACTTCTCCTGAAATGACTAGAACTGAATTAATCACTTAGCGATCATCACGTAGCCGATAAATGGAATGTGGCGTATTTATTCATTGCATGAGAGTTGATAAACTGATTCTGTTCTTAAATGTTTTCCAGTAGCAATATTTAGTGCACGCAATATTTCTAAAAATTAGAAAATGTTGAAATTTTCAAATGATAGTTAAGATCTATAAAGTACAAATAAATCCCAAAAAATGAAAAAAAAATATAAACCTTCAAACGTTAAAAATATTAAATACACCAAAACATCACAATAATATAAAATTTGACAATATTATGAAAGTTATTGTGTTAAAAACATAAAACGAGAAAAATATAAAAAAACGCCAAAAATGCCAAAATATACAGATATGAGTGAATGTAAAAGAGACTCAAGAATAGTCAAAAACAATATGTTAATATGTCAAAAATGTGAAAAAATATCAGAAATGTCAGAAATACTAGAAATGTATGAAACATCAAAAATGTCATGTGAACATTACCAAATTAAAAAAATATATGATAAATATGTCAAATAAACTGACTTGCCTAGCGTGCGCGAAGATAGGAGTGATTAACGAGGGCATTATTTGTAATGCTCGGGCATTATGAATAATGACAAGCTACGTCGGGCCAAGTGATATTATCTAAACTCCATTATTTATCAAACTGCCTGGGCATTATAAATCCTGCTGTGATAGTCAAGGGGATGGGGGAGGCTTGGTCCTGCTGAAGGTAGGTTTTAGCAAAATAAACTCTAATAAAACATGAAACTCAGATGCTTGGGAGGGGGGGAATTGAGCCCTCCTTGGAACTGCCACTGGTCGGGCAAAGTATAATACACATGCCTTAAGGGAGGAGGGATCCAGGGGAGGACAAACGCCCTGCGATGACTGACTGCTGACTTCAATTACTGCACTGTTCACTACAATGTGTTCCTTATTTTTGCTTACTTACCATTTTGTGTTATTTGTCTTATATTTTTAATGTGACTTTTAACAGCTAAAAACCAGTAGTTTCTAAATGTAGAACCCTTTCATAATAAGTACAAAATATTAACCTTATTATTTAAATTGTTAGTTTATACTCATAGGTAAGATGATCTACTAAACGAAGAAGTTTTATGTCACTTGTGTTTTAAATTTGGATTTCGTGTCGGAAAAAATAAAGGCAATAAAGCATGTTATTTTTTACTTTGACTTAATGTATGGGCTATTTAATGATTTCAATAGTTATTATGCCTTTGTCAAATTATTTTTCCAAAATTAGTCCATAACATATACAGGGCTTTCATTTAAAAAATAGCCACCCAAAATAAAAATATATTTAAAAGAAAAATAAAAAATAACACTTTAAATAATATTTACGGGGAGGGGGGCACATTTTACACGTATCAGTCACCCTGCAGCTCCAACCCTTAACCGGAGGTGAATATCACTTCTAAAAGTTTAAATACACATCTGAAAACTCTTTTTTGCCAATCTTTTGACATATTATTTTTTTAAATCACATTATATTTTAGCAGAGTAAGACCTAGAAATCGTAAAAAAAATAATATTTTGAATTGTAATTACAAAAAAGCATGAGCATAATTACCGAGATAAACAAGTGAGACAAAATCCTTAAATGTTTTTGGGAAAGATATTTGTGAGAATAAATGTAACAAATTTATTATTAGTAGTGGTTGCGTTATAAACTGACCATCAAATTTCGACTATTTTTATTCCTTACAAAGAAGAATTGAAATAATATATTTATGGGAAAGAATAACGCGATTTTCTACATGCCCAACGTACAGTGAATGTAGACTATTACTGCCAGTTGTTACGGTTGGAAAAAGCCGCGTATATGATACCAAAAAACATGGAATACACTTCTAGAGATGGGCTAAGAAGCCCTCGCTGACCCTCCTTATAGCTCTGCCTTACCTCTGAAAGAATCACCGGAGGAAAACCATTTGGAATAAATAACGAAGTCGAGGAGCACATGCGCTCATATCTCTTTTATTTATGGTTGTCCGACTAAAAGTTACTTGACAAAAAAGTAGACAATTTTATTTGCAACACAAAATGTTAATTTTTTTGTGCAACCTATAGTTTGTCAGATATACCATAGAAATCAGTTGGATGACTTTTCTAAGATGGCAGCCGTGGGGTTGCAACCCCACAAACTTGAATTCAACTTAACACTACCCCCCCCCCTTGATACCTGAAAAATAAAATTGAGTCCCTGAGCTATCAGCAGACAGTTTGACAGTTGTCATGGCATTTGTATTGGGGAAAGAATCAAAGCGATTTAAAATGAATGTCAGTTCGAACGCAGTAGTAAAATGAGGGGAAGGTGTTTCTCCCACCAGTACATTTTAATTCCGAATAGTAAAATGCAGGCTTTCAAACTGATTTTACATACAATAAAATAAAACCAAATCATAATTAATTCATGAGAGATTGTAATTAAAGTTCTATTAATTAATATGTTCCTTTCAGATGGTTAAAATACTAATTTAGCTCAAAATGGGATCATTGTGAATTTCACGTAAAATCAAAAACCCTGAAAAAAAAGATTTGCAAGGAAACTTTCTGACCTGTAAATTTGAGATTCTCACCAGTTATTTACCTCGTAAAAAAGAAAGATTTTGTCGAGTTTCAAAATCTCAACGTATCTTATACAATAACTATGGGCGATTGAAAATTGCCTATTTTGCAGTTTTTTCCAAATAACTCAATAACTAATTATCCAATCGGCTATATGAACCTATCATTTAGTTCCTATTGAAATTACTTTCGAGATTAGAGCTTTTCATTCAGTTGCTGAAAAGTTACAAAAAATGCTAAAATTGCTATTTTTGCTTTAAACACTTCGTATAATTAATTAAGGAATACAAATTTGTTAACAACAGTTTTTATGCGTTATGCTATGTACATTCTTCAAGAAAAGCCAATCAAACACCTCTGGAATTTTTTGCAATTGAAAGTACTAACTTCCCTAGAGTATGTTTAACTGCCCTAACATCATTCAAATATTTTATGTGTGTTCCGACATTTCTTTATACTGTCCTTTCTTCATATGTCTCAAAAATATTTCAGCATTTCAAATTCAATTAAATTCGTTTCTTTTTCATTTCTCTGAATTTACTGATATAATGCGCTTTTAATTTTTATCTAAACCTGCCTCATTCATTAAATTATCTGTATTTAATAAATTTCGTTTCAGCTTCTTTCATATTTTTGTAATTTTTTGGGCTGCTTGAAAATATTTTGAATTTGAGTTTTGTGTTCTCGGTTTAAACAAACCGATACTCTCGAACTAGCAAGCCTTTCTATTTTGGAATTGATTGTTTGTTCAATAACAAATGCATCAGCAACCAAACAACGCATTTCATTTTGCATTTTTTGACAATAAAACAAAACAAACAATATTAAACTTTTTTTTCCTTTATAATTTGTAAATTATTGACTATATAGCAATGCTTCTAAAAGAAGATTTGTAAAAAGAGTGGAAAACCTATTAAATTAATTTTTGTAAAGCATGATCGGAGCGATACCCACAGGGAAAAGCTGGAATAACCACTAACATTAATAATATTTAAAAAATCCATAACTTAGGCAGTTTGCAAGCTGAAGCACAGATTATTCAGAAAATAATAACTTAGCACCTGATATTTGTGAACTTTGTCAGATGAATGAGTTTTGCATAATCGCATTATATAGAATTTAAGTTCATTGTATGAACTGAAGTTTGTAAAAACGCAAACATAAATTTAAACCATATTGTCCATATTAACAAATTAGAAATAATACATTACAATAATTACGATATAATTCTGATTTTAATTAACAGACTACAAATTTATAATCCAAAATTGCAAACCTGCGACTCTCTGGGATTGATAAGAACTTGAAAAAAAAAGTAATTATTATGCAATATAAATTTCTGTGGATTCGATCTCATATAGAACAAGTTTGCGGAAAAATTGTATGCCCAGAAAGTATCAGAAATGCAGTATCGGATAATTTTAATCTACCTCTTCCTCATAATTACATTTATAGTATTAATTTATTCACCAAATATATAATAACATAACTGAATTAAATTGCCCCTTTTTAAACATTTAACGATTTCTCACGATTTTTTGTTATTCATAATTTTTTAATTGAAATTTCTAATATAAATGTAAATGCTTGAAATAGATAAATTACTTTAAAATATACTGTATACATATGATATAACTAATGAAAGATCATTTTAGAGTGGTAGAGTGATCAGGTATGTCATTCCATTGAAGGAATCCAAAGATATAATATTATTGATATAACAAATATTCGAAGAATTGTTCCTATGATAAAATCTAAATTGCCACACTTAATGAAACAAATAATTAGTTGATTATCATGATTTATTTAGGCCGCATTGGTCGCAAAATTTTAATAAATTATGAATTACATAAAATGTGTATTTTTTCTATACTACTGATATAAATAAATTTATATCAGTAGTAGGTAAATCATTGCAATAAAATACCTCAGCTAAAAATCTTATTATTTCTGCAAATTTAAATAATATGTTTTGAAACTTTAATATTTACACATCATATGTAATGTCGCTACTTGTTGGTAGAAAGTGTAGCAAATTCATAAATCAGGCAACACTGATGGAGGTCAGTACAACACCTGAAACGCTCGACAAATGAGGTCCTTAGTACCTTCTATATCTACTACTATATATAAATATATATATATATATATATATATATATATATATATATATAAAATTAAAAATTACAAAAATTCTTTCCCCTCTAATGTAAAACCGTTGCAACTCTCCCTCATCTCATATATAAAGCAATCTTACAGAAATATTATCTGACAGACCTGGCGATCAGTCAGCCTCTTAAACTGCACGTAGGTGACAACTTAAGACATATACATATATATATATATATATATATATATATATATATATATATATCTGTCGGGGTTTTAATCCACGAGGGAATGTCGGGTTTGATCTAAAAGGGAATAAATGTGGTCTAAACATTTATTCGACAAATAATTATCACACTAAACTAACCGAAGGCACCATAATGATCCACCACTGGAGTTTCAAACTATACGAACAACAGATAATGTTGATGATCAATTCATCCTGGGTGCCACCCAACATAAGCTCGATGGGCAGAGCGATTTGATATTATTAATCTAAATTGATACGCAAGGTATTCTACTCGGAACCGTGGCGAAATCCCGATTACGCGATAGCCTTCTACGATCTTACTTCGCTCGAGGTTCGAACAGTACTAACTTCGTTATTCTCGATATATTTCTCATTAAAACATCGTACATAACATACCTGATTCACCGACTATCACGTAATCAACAGCTCGCCGAGTGACTACTTATTTATGAATCACCCCCGGTCCCTAGTTGGCAAATTTGTAATAGAATATAATAATCGTAAACAAAAGTACGAAATCACAAATATCCTGTTTCCGATAATACAAACTATATAGCCTTTAGGCCTTCGCCACTATTTCATAATCTCCGACCGTTCTTTTGATTAGTCAGCTTTCTTAATGTTATAAATCAGAGCGACGCGAATTAAATCGTTGTCCTTCCAAAATAACTTTTTAAAGACAAAATTTATTGAAAGATTATTACAAAACTTATTTCAGACTGATACAATGCAAGCGAAGGTACAAACAAGAATGATCATAATTTAATATTTAACGTTGAAAACAATTGCGATGAGATGAAACTTGATATCAGCTGCAGGTGTGCGTTTTGTCGTCTCATGAAGTTCACTGCATGTAACTCCTCCCTACTTAAGCTGCGAAAATAGAGAAATTTGTTTTCGCAGATGGGCCACCGGGGTTTTCTTCCAAATTTTCTTCGGTTTTCTTTTTTTGCATTGGGCACCATGGACAGGGCTTCTTCTTCTTAATTTTCAGAAATAATATGATGGCTACTGCAATAGATAGGATTATTAAAAATGTACTGAATATCGGCAATGTGTAGGTGGTCGATTTTTCTTCCTGTATGGGAATCAGCTGTTTGGCTACGTTGTTGATTTCGTATAAGTTTTCGAAATCTATCTTCGTGATATTGGTGGCCTGGAAGTCTCTTGATTTTGGATTAATTTTGATTTCTAGTTTGGGCAGTTCAGCTTCACAGTTTTCTGGTACTTTAATTAGGCTTGGTGTAGAAATATCGAAGTATTGATCTGTATTGCAAATTGATAGTATTCTCTCAGTGTTTAGTGGCATGACAATTATTTCTTCTTGGCTGATTTGTTCGATTATTGATTCTTGGGCATTAACGGTTAACAGTGGGCAGTTTTCGGATGATCCTCCATTTATCAATTGGATTGTACAATTATCTGCGGGCAAATAGTGCTGCTGGCAATAGTAGATGTTGTCCAGTGCAGGGCATTCATGTTTTTCGGGGGTCGATGTCTTCTGGTTTCGTGCCAAAAATGGGTATTCGGGTATAAACATTTGGTGATTTTGGATAATCGGGAAAAGGTGATAAAACTCAAAGGGTTTTGGATCGATAATTGGAACATGAATAGCAAATATAACTTTATTACCTGAAAAATGAACTTGAGTTCCTAAAATTTGGTAATAAGACAAAGGATTCTCAAAATGAGGAATTTCATCAACTTTATATAATTTTTCTAAGTACTTTATCATTTCCTCTATGTCTTTTACTGAGATGATTGAATTATGAAGTGTGTTAAGTTTCGAAAATAGAATGGCACTCTCTAAGTTGTCTAAAAATGTAACAAGATTTTGGCAATCTATATTTATTGAAGAAATCACACCTTGAAAGCTAATGTATTGACCGATATCTGTGATCTTTTGATCCATTGCTACTTGAAATCGATTTAGATTTTTACTAAAATTTTCTTGATTTTGGCTCAAAGTTGTTATTGACTTATTATAATGATTTATTAATTTTTTAAACAAGGTTGTTTGTAAATTAGTTTCTTGAATGATCGATTTTTGATTTTCTGAAAGCACTTTAATCGCGTTATCGTATCTAATACCGTCTTCAGCATCAAGATTTCCAAAAATCCATTTATTTACTTTTCCAAGAGCATTAATTTATCCTCTTTTTTGTCTAACAAAGGGGTGGAGGTTTGTTAATTTCTTGTGCAAGGTTTCAATTAAATATTCTGTTCTGCTTAAGAGATTTTGAGCGATAGCATGATAAGATATTAAATTTGTTGCTTCCACTTTTTGGAAATTATTTGAAAGTATTTTGAAGTTTTCTTCGAGTTTTGCCGTTTGCTTTACAATTTCTTCTAAATCTACATAATGTAAAAATCTATGCTTGCTATATATAATTCTAGCGTTTCCTAATTTTAAGGGTAACAATAAGCTTTCTAAACTAGTAATGGTTATTTTATTTTCACTACTTTCTACTAGGTTAATTATTTGAAGGACCAGGTGAAGGGTCATTATCTTCGTCTTCATTTTGAACCTGTAACAATTGTTTGGGATTATTACGTGGTTTCCTGAGGGATTGTTTATGATAAGTTCCCTTTTTTGTTTTTATGTATATGCCGTCGTCATCAAGTATTTGGGTTTTGTCGAATTTTGGTAGTTTTTTGTCGCGGAATTTTGTTTTAACGTAAGCCGCTTTCTCTTTAAGATAAGTCGGTGGATCTTGTCGTTTCAGGTTTCTTTTGGTAATTATATTTTCTTTATGCTGAGCATTTCTTTCACGGATTTTTTCGTAAAGTTGTTTTGAGGCTTGTTTGTGATTTTGAACATAAGTTGATAGAATTAATTGATCATTTAGGTCAAAAGGGTTCGATGTACCTAAGTGTCCATGTATGATTTCAAAAGGGGTGAGTTTCGTTACCGAATGAATGGAGTTGTTGTAAGATAAAATGGCGTGTTTCATAACTTGTTCGCTAGTTAATTCTCTATTAGTTTCTCTAATACATCTATAGTGTTCGATAAGGGTAGAATGAAATCGTTCTACTGGTGAATTAGAGTTGCTATTTTTCGCGGTGGTAAAATGTACTTCGATACGGTGTAGTTTACAAAAGTTTTCTAAGTCTTTGTTCTTAAATTCGGAACCACTATCGGACGTTATTTTGAGGGGTAGTCCATGATGGGTTATAAAGTTAAATATGCCATCTACTAATGATATTCCAGTTGTAGTTTTCAAAAGATAAGCTTGTCCATAACGTGAAAATGTGTCAATAATAGTTAAGTAGGGTTCTTTGGAAATTTGGAAAACATCTATATGAATATGTTCACAGGGTTTTGTCGTTGTGGGTGTTAGATTGAATTTAATGACAGGGGGATTTCGATCGTACTTGTTTTTCAAACAGATTTCGCATTTATTAATGAAGTCTTCGATGTCTTCTGACATTTTGGGCCAATAATATTTAGTTTTTAGTGAATTTGTTACTTCATTAATACCTCTGTGTCCAGTTTTGAATACGTGATAATATTTTATTTTTTCGTTTTGAACGTCTGTTTTGATAAGGTCAGTTAAAAATTTGGGACAGTGAATTAGTTTGAATGAAGAATGCCGGAATGTGTTTTGAATCACTATGGCAAAATTTTCAGGGGGTAAATTTCTGTGAAAGTATAAAGCGTATGTCTGTTTTGGGTCAAAGTATTCTTTCGCTAATTTAATGATATTTTCGTTTATGAGTCTGTTCGGTAATGTAGCGTAAAGTCGGGTGTTTTCAAATATTTTCTCCCTTCTTACGGTCAAATCTGGTATGTCTCCTGTTGTTATTATTATTTGATTTTTATAGGTATTTATAGGTTTATTGGAAATGGGAATTGTCAGTATTGGGTTTTCGGCTGAAGTATGAACCGTTTGAAGATCGTCTTCTTCTTCTTCCTCTTCTTCTGGATTTTTCAGGTATAGTAAAATGTTGGAGTGTACTGTGATTTTTGATGAATTTTCTTCAGTTCCGTCTAAAATTTCTTCGATATCTTCGTCGGCTAAATTGGGTAGTTCGTTGCGTGTTTCAAGTTCTTTCGAGATAATTTCGTCTAAGTCATCTAGATTCACGTCTAGGGATGCTGTTTCGATTGGGTTGAAATCAATCGATGTCGGATTTCTTGACAATGCATCTGCCGCTTGATTACTTTTTCCTTTTAGGTAATCGATGGTGAAATCAAATTCTTCCAGTTTTAGTCTCCATCTTACGAGTCTGGAATTCGGTTCTTTTAAGGAAAATAGCCATTTTAAAGGTTTGTGATCGGTAGAAATATGAAACTTACGGCCAAAAAGATACATTCTCCAATACCTGCAAGCCCAGACTATTGACAGCAATTCTTTTTCAATAGTCGAATAATTGATTTCCGATTCACTTAATGTCCTGGACGCATAAGCTATTGGACGTTTATTTTGGGATAATATTGCACCTATAGCATATTTCGAAGCATCAGTGGTTAATTCAAAATCTTTCTCGAAGTCTGGATAGGCTAGGAGAGGTTCTGATGTTAACAGATTTTTACAAGTATTAAAACATTCCAAAAATTCTGGGGTATGTTTTACTGATTGGTCCTTTTTTAAGCAATTGGTCATTGGTTTTGTGATTTTTGCTAAGTTTTTAATAAATTTTCTATAGTATCCAAGGAGTCCTAAAAATGATTTTATATCCTTTTGTGTTTTTGGCAGTGGAAATTTTGATATTGCTTCTATTTTCCTCGGGTTCGGTTTAATACCGTCCGGTGTTACTACATGTCCAAGGAATTCAACTTCTTTTCGTAAAAACTCGCATTTGTCTAGTTGAATTTTTAATTTAGCTTCCCTTAATTTTTCAAAAACGGATTGTAAATTTTGGATGTGTTCTTGTAAGCTTGTACTGAAAATAATGATGTCATCCATATAAACCATGCAAATATTATTTTGAAGATTCTTTAAAACTTCATCCATTACACGCTGAAAGGTTGAGGGCGCGTTTTTGAGACCAAACGGCATCCTCTTGTACTCGTAGTGGCCGTTCTCTACCGTAAAGGCAGTTTTTGCTACGGAACATTCACTCATCTCTATTTGATGAAACCCAGCTGCTAAATCTAGCGTTGAAAAATACTGGCTTCGGCCTAACTTGTCCAATATGTCATTGATGTTTGGTATTGGATATCGATCATCTATGGTCTTCTCATTGATTTTTCTATAATCGACTACTAATCTCCATTTTTCTTTCCCCGAAGCATCAAGCTTCTTCGGTACAATCCAGATCGGCGATGACCATGGGCTGCTGGATGGTTGTATGATGTCTTGTTCCAATAATTCTTGAATTTGTCGTCGAACTTCGTTTTTGTGAATATAGGGGTAGCGATAAGACTTTGTATGTACTGGTACTTCGTCTGTTGTTTTAATAACGTGTTTAACTTTAGAAGTAAATGTTAGTTTGTCATTAGGTTTTAGTAAAATGTCTTTGAAATTTTTGCAGAGTTTAAAAATAGCTTCTTTCTCCTCTGAGTTCATGTGGTTTGTCCTAATTAAGTTTCCAAGTTCGATTTTTTCGGGATTACAATTATAAAAATTGTTTTCGTTCACAAAGTTGAAATTATGTATTTCATGAAGATCATTCTGAAATTTCGTGACTTTTATGGGTTCTAACAGGGTTAAAGAAATATTTTTATCAGAAAAATTTTGAATTTCAATCGGGGCGTAACCGTTTTTTGCTAAAGTCAAAGTTCCGGGTATATAAAGTTCGCTGAGAAACATTTCGTTTATTAAAATTTCTCCGTCATTAATGTCTACGGGGATGTTCATTAAACATTGCTCTTTTGCTTCAATACTAAATGAAAATTTTATTTCATTATCTTGACCTCTATATTTTAGGGGAATTTGGACGTGATTGCCTATAAGTCTTTTATTAGTTAAGTCGATGTTAAGATTCATATTTACTAAGTCGTTGAGGCCAATGACTCCATCGAAATATTCGTGAAAGTCAAATAGAAGAAAGTCTATGTAATATAAACAATTAAATTCAGGAAAAGCGGGTACATGAGCTTCGTATCTGATGGTTTTGCTACCAAGGGTAGTTTTAATTGTTACGTTTGAATCAAAAATACAATTTGGAAAAAAGCGTTCTACTATCTCAGGTTTGATTATTGATTTCGAGCTTCCTGTATCGATTAGTAATTTCATTTTCGGGTGATGTATTTCGATATATGGTAGTGTGTTGCTAGAAAGGGCGTTAATTTCTATGGTTTCTCTCTCTTGCTCGAGGCTGGTTTGGGAAAATTTTCGTCAGTCTCGGTTTTGTCATTAGTATTGGAATTTAGCATGGGGTTGTTTTCAAAGTCTAAAAATGATTTTTCAGTTTCAGGGGGATAATTATCATCATAATAATTTTCTTCATTTGGGTAATAGTAAGACATGTTTGGGTTTTCATAGTTGTATTGGTATTCAGGATAATAGTCGTCATAAGGGTAGTATTGGTATTGGTCGTCATTATAATAATCATTAGAATGTAATTCTTCGAATGTGAAATTAGGTTTTCCAGTACTCTGGAAATGATTATAATTTCTAGGTTGGAATTGGGGATATTGTGGTTGTCTATTATTTCCTGAAGAGAGTCTCGAATTAATTGACATAGGTTCTGGCTTTGGCAGATTTTGTCTATGACTCGGGTGTGGTTTGAAGACATTTATATTTTTTGGTTTCCCAAAAACTTCTTCGTTGGTGAAGAGTCGTCTTTGCGGAACGGGTCTCGGTTGTAAGTAGACTGGCTGTCTGGGAAATTCAGGTCTTTGATTAAAATTAGGGGGAATGTTCTGCATGAAACGATTTTGATTAAATTGCGGGGGATAATTATTGAAATTTCTGTTTCGGAAATTGAATTTATAGGGGTTCATTTGGTTAACCTGAAAGTTCGGTTGTGGAAATTGAGGACGTGGAATATTTTGAAAAACATTGTTATTAGGGGTAAAGTTTTTCTTTACATTATTAGAATTTCCATATAAATTTTCAAAATTTTCAAATTCTGAAACGTATGCTAGTGCATCTTCAAGAGTAGTGGGTTTCTTTAAATGCAAATTATTTTTTAAAATACCATCGCAACCTGCTATAAAGGTATTAAGGGCTGTTTTATTATAATGATTAATTTGACAAAGTTTATCGTTATTGCTAAGTGTGACGTCATTACTTATACGTTGTACAACACTGCTTCGTAGGAGCTGTAACCTACTTTCAAAATCTAAAAGATGTTCATTTTTATTTGGTCTAGTTCTAGTTAGTTCTTGAACTAAACAATCTAAATCGCGTTTATCCGAAAAACATTGTTGCAATGCGTCTTTTAAATCAGGCCAGTTATTAATTTCGATTCTATTACCTACCATGAGTTCTGCTTTGCCTACTAATTTTTCTTGAATACTTTCAAAAATATGTCTGTTTAAGTCATTATCATTATCTGTGCTATATAACAATAATAAATTTTCGCACCTATTAATAAATTTATTTAAAGTATTACTGTTGCCATCGTAAGGTTTTATATTTTGTAATTTAGATTTTAAGAGATCCCAATTGATGGTCGGTGTACTTCCTGTTGGTGTCATTTCGTCTGAATCTTTTTCAAAATTCAAAACGCTAAGTTTATCAGACTGATCTGAGTCTGAAGACAAACGTTCGCGATAGCGAAGGTTTTCAAACAACGCAGATATGCCCTCTACGTTCATAAACTTAAAATTAAACTATTCTACGATTTTTTCAAAAAAAAAATTATATTCTTTATTTCTCAATATCAATTCAATTCTATTCAATTATATTCAATTATATTCACTATTTCAACACAATTATTTATTTCATCAATATTTCAAAAAATCAATTCAATTCTTAAAAATTATCTTTCCAAAAGTCCTGCGATAGGGTTAAGGAAAGGCAAGATTGGAAATTTTTGACACTTACCGGTGATTTTCAAACTCCGACTCTGTTTGACCTCCCTGTAGCGCTTGGTTTTTTATTGATATCTGCCTTGAAGGACGAACTGCTTTCCTGGATAGATTACCAAGTTAGGATTCTGTCTCGAGAAAAGCTGCTTTCCTGGATGGATTACCAAGTTAGGATTCCCTCACGAAGAAAGTCTTTGTGTTCTTCTGGTCGGATTGCCAAGTTAGGATTCCAACACGAGAAGATGTTCTCCTGGATGGGTACCACAGATGGGAACTCAACACGAGAAATGTTCGATCTGCGTTTAAAGTGTTAAAACACTAAAATTGGCTTCGATTTTTACCGCTCGATGCGATTTCGAATCAATCACACAGATCCTACTGACTGCGCCAATTAAATCGTTGTCCTTCCAAAATAACTTTTTAAAAACAAAATTTATTGAAAAATTATTACAAAACTTATTTCAGACTGATACAATGTAAGGTACAAACAAGAATGATCATAATTTAATATTTAACGTTGAAAACAATTGCGATGAGATGAAACTTGATATCAGCTGCAGGTGTGCGTTTTGTCGTCTCATGAAGTTCACTGCATGTAACTCGCGGTCCCACACTCGTCATTTATCGTTAGTATACTTGTTCCATTTAGTTAGTTCATTTTTTAATTTTCAATTTAATGTTTTATTTAAAGTTTTAAATTTTTGTATTTCACTAAATATATTTTTTTAAAAACTCAAAAGTGATTTACAAGATATAAAATTGGGGCAGTCAGTACAATTGTCCAACACAGCTAGAACACGTGTACACTCACTAGTTGTGTCGATTTCCAAATCCTTGAGGACAAGAACTTCCAGACCGAGACAACAACTATGGCAGCGAGAATCCGAAACACGCAACATTACAGCTATCCAGTCCTCAGCTTCTCCAGAACAGTCTCATGCCAGGAGTATTAACTTATGTACTATTACAATCATCACGTTATTAATTTTTTATTAGTTTATTGATTTAATCGGTACGATTTTTATGTATCTTGAACATACAGTTCTATCATTTAATATTCACCCACATACATCTCTATTATTTTAAAAAAATTCTTGAAACATATACTTAAACACTTCTGTGCTTTTGTGTTCGATATCATTTTATTTGTTTCTAATACTGAAAATATATCTCATTTACTTTATTGCATTTACCTTTTACCTTCATTTTATTACATTTATGTTGACCTGTTTATTATATCTATAAAAATTTTACCTACAAAAAAATACACACACACTGATTTTTCTATTTTCATATTTAATTTCATCTATTAGTTTATATAAACTAGTTCACAATATTTCTAAATATGGTTGAAACACGCCAAGGTACGGTAGAACCATACAAACTTGCGGAAATTTTTGCTATAATCCGCGAATATGACGGCAATCCAATTTTCTTAAACACTTTCATCAGCTCCTGTTCGACAGCACAAAATATGTCTGTCGCAAATCTAATAACGCTTTTAGTTTTGCACATTAAAAACAAGCTAAGAGGCTGTGCAGCCGAGCTTGTTAATTCACGAAATGCGTCGACTTGGGATGAAATAAAAACACTTTTAGAAAACCATCCGCTTTAATCCAGGATTTAGAAAGAATGCGACAACTACCAACTGAATTCTCACTAACTTTCTCAGCGAGATTACAAAGCCACGAGGCAAAATTTCACGCGGCTGTTAACAAAAAGAATCTAACAACCAAAGAAAAAACGCGCAAATTTGTCTTAAAGATTCCATGGCTATAAATAGTCTTTTGACTTGACTTGAACCAAAAATAGGGCAAATTATTCGCGCTATAATTACCGCAGTTTCCCGAATAAAAAGAGAACTCCAACTTTGTCACTTGGAGAACCAAAAATTCTCAAATGTACGGAATCCTTAACAATATCAACCACAAAGACGACCACCTCCTCAAACTTTTGTAAAACAGTGTTCGTTTTGTAAACGTACCGGACATTTGTATAACGAATGTCTAACACGACAACGACAACAACAACCAAACCAACAACCACACCAAAACTTTAACAATAACAACCCGACAATTTAGACCGAATCCTACTTATCAATCGGCTAATAAAACTAGGCACAATATTGATCCCAATAGGTATCCTACACAACAAAATCGACCTTCTGCCAGTGTACAATATCAAACTCCTAATCAATCTCTACCAAATCCCAATTTTTACAGAAACCAACAACAAAGAACCACTTCAATCAAGATGAGTTCTACAATCATTTGCATAATTTCACAAACGATGATCCTTATACATATTCATACTACCAAGACGATTGTTCTTATTCAGACCCCCAAAATACACATTTCGAATATTCTCAAAACGACTATCCTGAAACTTTTGAAAGCAATTACCCTGAATTCCCTTCTGAATTACCCGAAGATCGACGTCAAAATTTTCAAGAGGTACTTACAGTGCACAAACCACCCCATACACAGATCTGCAATCTTCAAACCCAGTTCGAAACAATGAGTTTAGTCGATGACTTCAACCCCACCCTGAATTTTCCCGAACAAGCTTTCCAATAAGCCCTTCACTTTTGGTAAATTCTAAGAACCTTTTCTACATCAACGACGCCACTAATACTTATAAACTGTTAATATACACAGGTGTCGGTTTATCAATTTTTACACCAAACACTTGTGAATAATTTCGACACCGATACCCAGAAAATGACATGCTACAAGGTATCACTAATCAAAAAATCCTGATTAACGAATCGACCTTAGTCCCATTTAATCTTAACGATAAACAAAAAGTTTCCATCTGTAACTTGGACGTAGAATGCGATGGCCTACTAGGTTCTAGGTTAGAACATTACAATTGTGTGATTGACTTTAATAAAAAAACTTCATATTACCAACTTTAAAACTATTCTACTCATGAAAGTAACCGACGAAACAATATCTTCAAACATGCAATCTCCACAAATTAACCCAACAATTTCAAACACGATTACTATAGAACCGCGAACACAACGGATTTGCAAACTTAAATGTGACTTACGCAATACGGACGCTATTTGAACCACTACTGTCCTAGAAAATGTGAGTCTCCCTGAAGGCTCTAGTCCAAGTTAACGACAAAGGCGAATTTTTCACATCCATCTTAAACGCTAATGCTTGTCCAAAAACTATAATTTTCGACAATATCATATTAGAACCCTTTGAAAATTTCTCTGTAAATCATTGCGAAGAAATCTCATTCGCAACCAATTCTAATATGGATAGACAAACGGAAATTAACAATCAACTCCGACTTGAACACCTTAACGAGGAAGAGACAGAACTAATACAACAACTTTGTCTTGACTTTTCCGACATTTTGTACTTAGAAAGCCACCATCTTAGTTTCACGAAGGAAATTAAACATTCCATCTACACGAACAACGCCAAACCCATATACACTAAATCGTACCGCTATCCCCAAATTCACAAAGAGGAATTCCATAACCAAGTTTCGAAAAATGTTAGAAAAGGGCATTATTCTTCCCTCAAACTCTACCTGGTCTTCCCCTGTATGGGATGTCCCGAAAAAACTCGACGCCTCCGGAAAACAGAAATGGCGCGTAGTCGTGGACAATAGAAAACTTAACGAACTGACAATAAACGACAAATATCCGTTACCCCACATATCCGATTTGTTAGACCAACTTGGCAAATGCCAGTATTTTACCACCCTAGATCTAGCATCTGATTTCCACCAGATGGAAATTGAGTCCAAGGACATTCAAAAAACCGCTTTCACTGTAGAGAAAGGTCATTTTGATTTTGTTCGCCTGCCTTTCGGGTTGAAAAATGCCCCCTCAACATTCCAAAGGGTGATGGACAATATTATGATAGGAATCCAGAACGAAATATGTTTGGTGAACATGGACGATATAATCGTTTATTCGCCCACCATTCACGAACACTTAGCAAGACTAACTGACGTTTTTAAAAGACTTAGGAAGGCAAACCTCAAAATACAGCCTGACCAATGTGAGTTTATCCGCAAGGGACACTTAATAACTAAAGACGGTGTAAAACCCAACCCGTCGAAAGTCGACTGTATCTTAAATTTTCCTCAACCGCAGAACCCCAAAGATATTAAGTCATATTTGGGACTTGCTGGTTATTATCGAAGGTTTATTCCAAACTTCGCGAAAATATCGAAACCCCTGACTAAACTTTTACAAAAGGATGAACCGTTTAACTTCAACGCAGAAAGCGTCACGTGCTTTAACGAACTTAAACACCAATACTGATCTATCCGAACTTCGAGGAACCATTCATACTAACCACTGACGCCAGTGCCTTTGCAATCGGCGCTGTACTATCCCAAGGGCTATTAGGTAAAGATTTACCCATTGAATATGCTTCCAGGACGTGTTGTCAAGCCGAGACAAGGTATTCGACTATTGAGAGAGAACTGTTGGCTATTGTTTGGGCAGTAAAGCACTGCATACCAATAATCTTGGCCGGAAGTTCTAACTTCTCACGGATCACCGCCCGTTAACGTGACTGTTCTCGATAAAAGACCCCGGAAGTCGATTAGCCCGATGGAGACTTAAACTCGAAGAGTATGACTACGAGATCATTTACAAACCAGGCAAAATTAACAAAAACGCCGACGCTTTATCACTTATTAAAATCAACCACGTTGATGAATTCATGTCATTCCAGGCAAAAACTAAACTAACACCCCACAAAATCTTACCCCTAAATGACGAAGACGATGACAGTACCTCCGAACCCGAACAAAACGAATTAACTACGGAAACGATATCCCAAGAATTTAAAACTTTTGTTGAACGTTACAAAACTGTTTTCTTAATTGACTATAGTAAAATCGAATTTTCTAATTGTCAACTTCTAGACAAGGCAAATAAAAATATTGTAATCTTTCCCTAATCATCCAACCTTCAGGAATTCCATCACGACATATTCGAAGATATTTTCGAAGAAGTCGCTGATTTTAAAACATTTAAAATCAACGTATTCGCTAGCAAAACTGTTAGCAGGAGACAATACTTCATAGTCCCGCTTCCAAACGATCCTGAAATCATAAATGAAGTCCTCTTCGCATCTATTTTCAAAAATCAAGACGTTCCCTTCCCGTCGAAAACATATTGTGTAGAAAACAACCTTGATCTTCCAATTCTGAAAATGCTTTCCTTTATTTTCTCTGAAAAGGAAATTAATTGGAAGAATTGCTAAAACATCACAAAAACTCCTAAAAAGACGAAATACCACTAATACTCGAACAATACCACAACGGAAAAAACAACTTACACCGCGGCATCAACTTGCCGGGATTTACCAAAGACATTGAGAACTTCATAAAGAACTGCGAAATCTGTCAACAAATCAAAGCTTGTCGAAAAAACTTAGACAATCCCCTCGTCATAACTGAAACACCTAAAACACCCTTTGAAAGAATTAACATCGGCATCTTAGAAATTCCTAATAGAAATCACATTTTGACGATAAGAGACGAACAAGCGTATGCTTTGGCAGATAAATTCGCTAAATCTGTCCTTAGTACTATTATGTTGTACTTTCAACATTTCCGTACACCATTATGTATCAACTGCGAACTATGGCAGAGAATTTTACAATGCCATACTTAAAGATCTATGCAAACTTTATGACATCAAACTAACCTACTCTAGCGTGGGACACCCGCAAACAAACGGCTCCGTGGAACGATTTCATTCTACTCTACTAGAAATGATTCGCATTCACAAAGCTGAAAATCCCGACGAACACCCCTTAAACGTACTTCCGTATGCCATTATTGCCTATAACAACTCAACTAATAAGACCCATGGCTATACTCCGTTCGAACTCGTTTTCGGACATACCTCCAGCAGACCCCCAGAGACTCTTTATAATCAAAATGAACTAATTACCAAATACGTACGAGACTAACTTACAAAAACTAAAAGCAAAAGAAAGATTTGACCAACACATTTCAAAAACCCTCCTGATTACAAAATCGGTGACAAGGTATACGTTAAAGAGTTAAATAAAAGACAAACTCCAGAACAAATTTAATCGCCCATTCCAAATTATTGAGATCCACAATAACTCTGCTACACTTCTAAACCCAAGAGCTAACCAACGAACGAAACTGAACTTTGACAGAATGATAGCATATGCTCGCATCAGCAGTTTCACAGTACGACGTCAAACTGAGAAACAACACTGTCGGTATCTACGACCATGACGAAAGTCGAATAATTGTATCAAACTAGAAATGGACTCTATTAGTTCACCGGAACTTGACAACACTTAATCAACTATCTGAAAATAATAACAGAATCCTCAATACTTTAGAACGAACTGTAGATCCTATGCCTGGCTTCAAATTTCACGATACAGGTGCATTTCATGTGGACGTTTAAATACACATTAGCCTTTTAACACAAATCTCCGACTCCATCAAAACATAATTTTCAGAAGTATTTCTAGTCACTAAAATATCCAAACACGGATTAATAGATGGTGCTGGAACCATCTTTAAAGCAATAACCGGTAACCTATACTCTGGCGAATTCTATACTAGCAGCATAAACAGACTTAACCAGAGACAACTGCAGTCGAAAAACTTTTAAAGAATCAAATGAGCGTTACAACCATTATTATTAAAAACTTTAATGAAACTATTCAAAAACTTCAATTAGACGAGAAAATCTTTAACGAAGTCATTAATGAAATCAACCTCACAATACATGAACTAAATGACCGGATTGCCACTATTCAAGCCAAGCAATCATGTCTTGCAATTTGTGAAAAACTAATGGCTAGTTATTTGTTTCCTGAAAAACATTAGTAGTGTCCCGAAACTTGTAAAAGTGCCATCGTTTTCAGTGAAGGGTACAATGTTCAAAAACTTTAAACAAATGCGTGACTTGACATCATATCGGAACCCTTACATGTGACGGTGAATGGTCCAGGAATAGACGCTAAAACTTTAGTGCTAACGAACAATTCGGTTACAAAACGAAAGTAGTGCTTTTGTTGGGATTACAAAAATGCAATCCGAACCAAAAAAATTTATGACCATTTCAGACAATTCTCACCCAGTTTTAATTCCATTCAATTGCTGCAATTCTCATCCTGAGAAACTTACAATCCCGGATCTTAAAACGCATAAACTGGACGACTTAAACATGGAATAACTATCCATAGCCAACCACAAGCTGGACCAGTATTCGAGGGATCTTGACGATCTCATCAATCAACCCCTTGTTAATAAAAACATTTCCTGGTTCACGTATGCTACAATAAATTATCAATGTAACATTTGTTGTTGTATACAGCTCATTGAAAATCATAAGGCACGTTAAGAGACCGCCGAAAAACGATAACTCCAATCCAGAGAGTCTGAGAACCCTGAAAAAACCGTCCTCCAGGCTGATACCAAAACTGAGGCCCCCAATCGAAGAGGAACCTGAACATCCAGACCTATAGAAGTCAGAACTTTTATTGATACGTTTCTATGGACTAATTTGACTTTCTATGTTTAATTTTTTTTTGTATTTCTATGTAACCTATTTAAACTTATTCATTATGTTCATTTTACTTTTTTTTATTTCCATATTTGTATTTTTTTGCTTATCTAGCGAGCGTCCAGGAACTTCCAAAAGTTGATGTTACAGCGTCAACTTTTCTTGGTAAAGGTGAGCTGTTAGGCGTAAATATCATGCACGTGTATGATACAAAGTATCATATTTCGCTGACCAGTTTCCTGTTTCATTATGTAAACATGGGAACGCATCGAGTTGACCGTTCTTTTGATTATTCAGCTTTCTTAATGTTATAAATCAGAGCGACGCGGTCCCACAGTCGTCATTTATCGTTAGTATACTTGTACCATTTAGTTAGTTCATTTTATATTTTCAATTTAATGTTTTATTTAAAGTTTTATTTTTTTGTATTTCACTAAAGTAATTACTCTAAAAAAATCTAATTTAAAAAATGATGTGTCAAAAGATTGCCAAAAAAGACCTTTAAAAAAATTATCCCCCTTTGTATTTGTAAAATGTGTCCCCCTGTAAATATAAATTAACCTGTTTTTTTGTCTTTTTCTCTTAAATATATTCCAAAACCTATCTTAGGTGACTAGTTTTGAAATGAAAACCCTGTATAAATGAGTAATAGACCGAAATTAGAATAATTATTCAGATATTTTACAGTTACGATTTCAGTTCATAAGAAGCAAATACAAGAAAGTAACTCAAACTTTAGTAGGAATGAGAACCACTATTGCACTAAAATTGATTACAACACATAAGTAGATATTAATAAACCTTAAACTACAATATATCTTAATATTCAGTATAATTTCATTAATTTCAGTTAAACACACATACCTATGAGTAGTAACACTTATTTTAAAGAAATAGGAAGCACCTACTGTTAACCAATATTAAATACACCTCTTTTGTTGACAATTTTTGAACTTTATCTATATAATCTTACGATTTGGGCAGAATTTCCCGATTTTTATAATCTTCATCAAATTATATATAACGTATGCGATAGAAATAAAAAGAATCTAAAATAGAAGTAAAAAGTTTTTCCTGGGTTCTATTTCAATTTCAATGACATTAGTCATTCCATGAAAATAAAACATTGGCCGTCTGGGATAATAAAAACACCACAATCTGGAACCTTCTAGCCAGCAAAAAGTATTGAAATCGAACGCTGAGCGAACAATGAAATATCCATACAGAACGGCGCGAAGATTCCATGTTAGGTATAAAAGACAGTCCAATTTGTTTAGTTTTACCAATAGATAAGTCGTTTTTATATTTCGATTTAATTGATTTCGGGATCAGCTGTTGTAAATATTGGATTTGTATGTGTAAATAAAGTTCTAGAAAGTAAAAGTGAAGATGAGTCTTAAAAATGTAAACATTGTAAATTGATTTATGGCTAAAACTCGAAGTAAAAAAAATAGACGAGACTACCAAAAAATATTCAAACAGGCTACGGATGGACAAGACGAAAAAATAACTTAGATCCGGGAAAAACGTGACAAGAACGAGAAACTACATCAAGAAGAAATCCAACAAGTTTAGTGAAATCTTTCGATGCAAGACGTTAAATAGAATTAGCAAACCTTGTTTCTACGATGAAAAATTAATAACAAAATTTAATTGAGGGGTTATTCTCGAAATTTGAAGAAAAACAAGACAAAACTGAATTGAAGAGACAAAATGAATTTAAAATATTAAACGAACAGAGACAAAACGAACCCAAAATATTAGAAGAAAAGAGACTATCGTATGAAGTAAAAAGACAACAGCAATTTGAACAATTAATGCAAATAGTATCGCAAGTTAATGAAACAGTTAATGAAAGAATTTAAACAGTCAAGTCAGACATATAAGAGATAAACGATGCCAAAAAGATCCTAAAAAGTTATGTGGAGATTCTTGAAACCAAAGTAGATGACATCTATTCCATCCAGAGCCAGGTGAAATTTGAAATCAGTGCTATCCAACACATAGAATTTAGACACAGAAATTGAAATAATGCAACAGGACTTACAGGGAGGAAAATACCATGACACCATCAGTATCAAAGGTTTCGTTAGCAAACCAACCACATTTGATGGCAGTTCATCTTGGCCATTGTATAAACTCCAATTTGAAGCTGTAATTTCTCTACGAGGTCCGGCATTAGAGCTCCTCCAAAGCATCGGAAATCCGGCCAGTTAACAACATCAAATTCAGAACAGTCACCGGCAAGTCCATGTCAATACAAAGTGAGGCAGACGTCGTGCTACAGATGGGGGACAACATAATCCGGCATAGGGTCCTAGTATCGGAGATTGAGGACGATTTTATACTGGGTATGGACCTAATCAGTCAGCATGGGTTCATGTTCAACCAGAAATCAAGGGAGCTGTGTTGGAATGGTAGAGCCCGTAAATTCAGCTAATGACGACTTAGTTGGACGTCAAGAAGTAGCTTGTTTCTAGCCAGTAGAATCAATTGCGAAGTCGTGTACCAGACATCGGTGCAGGAGAAAGGTCCCAGTAAAGAGTTTCTACAACAGTTTGCTGACCATTTGACACACCTTACCCCAATGGATTAGAAGAAAATCAAGCAGTTTATCGCAAATCGTCCAGCACCAAATAGACACCTCAACCTACAAGACTCAATACCACCTAGGCGACTTCCATTGTTGCAACAACAGAGAGTCGAGAGAAACATCGAGTCCATGTTACAAACCACCCGATTTTGCCTAGATTACATAGAGCTGAATGACGTTACGAAGAAAGTCAGCTATCCACTACCCCGAAACGATGACACTCTGACCGCACTAGCAGAGTCCCGTTGGTTCTCCACAGTAGCCCTAAGGAGTGGAGATTGGCAGGTTGGAGTACACGAAAATGACAGAAAAAAGACAGCGTTCACCATCAGTAAAGAGCTGTTTCAGTTTACGATCATACCCTTTGGGTTATGTAATGCTACCGCTACATTGAGAGGCTAATAAAGTATGTATCGAGCGGGTTAACGTGAAGAACATGCTTCGTTTACCTCGACGACATTCCGGTCATGGGTCATACATTCGAGGACCATCTGAAGAACTTGGGCGAAGTATTTTCCAGACTTAAGAATGCCAATCTGAAACTTAAATCGAAAAAGTAATCTATATTTCAAAAAAAAGTAGAAATTTTGGATCACGTCGTTTGTGAGTAAGGAATCCGCACAAACGAAGACGAAATAGCAGCCATTCGTGATTGGCTGGTCCCGAAAGACAAGCATGAACTACGTAGCTTTTTGGGGCTCTCTTCCTACTACAGACGCTTTGTTAAGAGATTTTCCAACGGGAGGGTATCTCCATCCGAAAGATCCGAGTATAGGCCAATGAAGACATTGAACCAATCATGTCACTTAAAAAGAGAGGGGCACCCAGGCCACGTTGGGACGACCTAGCTAGATACTCGGGCGTTCTGTTAGAATTACACTCAGACCAACGGTGTAACTTCGAATATAATGTATTCCAGAAAGTCTGTACGATGTTGGGAATCAGGAAAACGAGAACAACACTATTAGATCCGAAATTGTGGAAGGATTCAACAGCACCTTGGAACAACACCTATCCAAGGTCGTCAGCAATGCCCAGCGTGATTGGGATGAGCATATTTCCCTACTCCTGTTAGCCTATCGCTCAGCCGTACATAACAATACAGGTATGACTTCAGCTAGGGTACTATTCGTAAAAGAGCTGAGATTACCTCCCCAGAAGAACAGGCCCAAGAAATCAACGATTATGCCGATCAACTCCGACATAACATGCTGGCAATACACGAACTAGCCCGAACGCAGATGTTAGCCACCAGCGACCGGATGAAGACACGATATGCTCTCAAGGCCAATTCAGTTCGTTTCCAAGAGAGGAACATGGTCTGGTTCTATAACCTCCTGAGGAGCAAGGATAAATCTCCAAAGCTTACACCCGCCTTGGATGGTCATACGAGTAGGTAAAGAGGATCAATGACATTGTCTACTATATCCGTCGAAACCCAAGAGCTAAGTTGAAGGTTTTGATCAACTCGCTTCCTACCATGGAGAAAATGTTTCTGATCGGGTCGATCAGAATTTAAGGGGGCAGTGTTATAAAATTTATTCTCCGCGACATTAGTAAAACATTAGTCATTCCATGAAAATTATACATTGACCTCTGGGATAATAAAAAGAGCACGATCCGGAACCTTCGCTGAGCGAACAATGAAATACCCATCAAGAACGACTTGAAGATTCCATGTTAGGTATAAAAGACATTGTACAGTTCAGGTAATTTAGTTGAGCTAAGATGAGTCCTGTTAATATTTCGTGGTAAATTGTTTCCGGAATCAGCTGTTGTGAATCTTTGATTTTTATTTGTAAATATCAGTTTTTAAACTTTAAATTACACCCCCGAAGTTTAGTGCAATATATAGATTTACTGTTCACATATTATTTTAAACCTTACAATTAGTTTCATAGGTACTAAAAACATACAATAACAAAGTTTCATGGTTTTCTGTACCTGGTTAGGAATCTACATGGGGTTATAAATCAATATTTACTTATGAGAAATTAATTATTGAAATTATTATTTTCTACCTTCTAGCCTTTTGTGCGAAATTTTGCAGTTGGTTTAAACATCTCGATGAGAATATTCATAATAAGCTCAATAACAATAAAGTTGCACAGGTATTTGATTAGTTTTTCTTGAAGATCGTATATCGTAGTTATTCAGTTACAAGGTATGTTCAAACTTGTAGGCTTTTCGTAAACTAATAGTTATACAATTTTGAGTCACAAATGAGAAGCTGAAAATTATAATTCATATTCAACTTAATAAACGTAGAACTTCATAGCTTCTTTTGGGGAATATAATACTCATGTTAATTAATTGACCGATGGTTGATGGAGCTTTGTTCTTAAAATGAATATAATTTTCAGTAATAGAAAGTACTGTTAACGTGATATAAATGTGACATTATTCAAGAGCAAAACATTTTCTTGGGTTCACTTAAAATTTTTTACACTCTATATAAACGTCTTGGTTCGACCAGAATAAATCACAATACGTTCTTGTTCGCTGACGTATATAGTTCCTAATTCCGGAATGGATTTTAAAGTTGCTTTGAACGGCGAGGGTTGTGAACTCCTGACTCTGAAATTCATGTTAAAATGTCCTGTCTGTGACAGCAGAGACATTTTACATTGGCGTGTCCGCAAATATCTCTCCACAGATAAGAATCTGAAAAACATTGTTTCAATCTGGTTGGTAGCTTCTAGGCTCTCATGGTTTAAAAAACTTCTTGTTCAAAGTCACTAATACCATTGAACAAACTTTGGATGCGAAATTATATGAGTTCAAATTCTTGGATTATATCAGGTTACGCTACATGTAACAAAAGGCATACCTGCAACGTCTCTTCAAATGTTCTTTTTGATTTTAACTTGTTAGTTTTTAAAGAGTGTCTGTTCGTTTTGCCATCTTTCACCTAAAATCTTTATTAAACTTTGTTTTTCTAATTTCACTTTTTAACCGACTTCAAAAAAGGAGAAAGTTCTCAATTCGGTTATATGTTTTTTTAGACGTTGTTACCTTAGTACTCCGGCCACTGGTATTAAAACATGTTAATTGTTGCTATTCGAAAATTAGGATGAAATTAATTGAAAAGAGATTAGAATTTTATTATCGATGACCTGGAGTGGTCCATTTTGCAAAGATTCAGAAAAATACTGCTACTTATTATTATTCGAAATCTAGGATGAAATTAATTGAAAATAGTTTTCATCAAAATATTTCCCAATGAATGTTTTCAATTTGTCTGCATATACATAGGGTGCACTTAAGATAGAATATTATCGAACATTTCCTATTAATAATATTTAGAAAATAATAAATTAGTCTCTATAAAGAAAAATTGCATAGTCTTGAAACCTAAAACGAAATCGTCACAGGTTACTTTTATTAATAACTGTATACGAGGTTTGTCAAAAAAATGCATTTTCCTTAATAGTGAAGAATCTACCATTTCTTTTGGCAATATCGAAACTAGTTATGAATTAACGGTAATTAACGTTTTCAAAGAATTTTAAATCACTTTTTGATAATGGGATAGAAAAGGCTCTATGAATCATATTTGACTAAATGAAGACCCGTGAATTCACGGGTTTCATTTAGTCTAAACTATAAATTATCCGCCTACAAAAATATGATTCATAGACCCTTTTCTATCCCATTATCAAAAAGTGATTTAATGTCGGTGTATTTGGTCATTAGTTTTGTATTTAAGGTTTGTTAGATGGTTTTTTTCATTGTTTATATATGTTTGAAAATGATGCGCTAGGCATCGAAACTCGTCACATGTTTTAGTGAATAAATGTGTTAGTGATAGAAAATAAAGTAATTAGTTTCATTTCATCATCATGATTGACTATCACAAAGTAACGGCTTCCACAATCGATTTTTTAAACTTAGTTATTGTAGTTGTATTAGAGAAGATAAAAGTTACTAAATATAATTCTGTAGAAGCTAAAAATTTTTAAAGAATGTGAACTCCAGGAACTTTAAATCAAATAATAAATTTTGGAACATGGCAAACTCTATTTGTTCAAGATTGTAGTTTCACAAACTATGACAACAATCTGTTTTGTCTATTAAATTCAAGTTCCATAATTTTCCCCGCAGTATAAGTGTAGTTTTCAGTTTTATGGTATTCTACAGAGAATGGTTTTCCTATTGCAAGTTCACGGGAATTTTTAAGATACTTAATTCGCAGCAATTATTTCAAAATTCTATTTGCGTCTTTGTGAATAACATCGTTAATTAATTAATACGAAAAGTTATTTCCCACAATAAACAATGATGATCATACCGAAGGGGATTTCACCTTTTCATAAAACTAACAAATAATAATTAAATTTAATAATCTTTGTGGATATTATTCCAATTACTTAACAAAATATATATATTAATAGAATTTGGATACAATATGCAGTATATCCAGTTCATATGCAAAGTTATTGTACTGAAGACTTAAAAATGTGTTCTGTTAACAAAATTACTGTAAGTAGCAAGTTTCCTATTTTAATTATCGTTGAAACAAATGTATGTATTCATCTGTGTTAGCAACTGTACGGTAATCTATAAGTCTAATCAATTTAAATTTCATTAAATAGTTCATTAGTGTTTTGTAAATTAATATAATATATTATAAATGTCAGTTTATATCAAAATGTATGTCATTTACATTCACTAATTCGTTAAATATTTTTTGTTATATATTACACGGGTTCTTCAAACGAGGTGATACGTTATATGGGGTCAAGAATAGATTAATTGAAAAAATTTCAGCAGTAATTACCTCTGTTCATACTGGAAGTGGACTGTAACTCTGTTACTATAAATTAAAAAGCTAAATTTGAATCTATTGTGTGCGTTAAGCCCCAACTATAGCTGATAAAAACTTCAAAATTCTAACTCATTATGTTTGGAAGTTATGGCATAAAATAATTATCATTTCTTCTAGTAGGTGGTTTTTAATCTTTATTTCATAATTACGGATCTATTACTTTCGGTTTTGTTGGGTTTATATTTAATTTCATGTATCTTTGTTATTTGCAATGATTGCGGGTTTCTACTATAGGGACGATATCACAAGCATTTTAAGTTATTTAGCCTTATTTCAATAATTAAGATGTCTTGTTTAGCTTGCTCATTGATTTTTTTAAAACATCCCCTAAAACAGTTTTAATTTTATTCTCCTCATATTATACTAGGAGTTTTTTTGTTTTTATGTATATGTACAGTTGACGTATGTTTCATTCTCATTTTTTTATGTACTTCAGTATGGTGCAATATCTTACTGTATAGAAAGCTTTTTTGAAGTCTAGTTCGAAATTGTTATCCTATTTTCGATTGACATTCTCATTGTCAATAGGTTCGCTTATTTTATTACCTCTTCTAAAGCTAGCATCATTAGTTGATAGTCCTATTTTTATATGCAATTCATCTATTAGTGCTAGAGTTCTAGACTGGACTCAGTGTACGTCTCACTTGTACTGTTGAGGCATTTTTTCTGACCCCACACGGATTTTTTTGCTATTATAATTTCATGTTTTTTTAGATTGTATTTGCTTGTATTCCATTATTATTATCTGCACTTAAATTTAGTAGCAACTGTTTTGATCCTTACTCGTCCTTGCAGTTGTTTGCCATTTGTTTTATAAATTCCACATATTTATCTGTCTTATAGGCCCAATATATTCACCTCCTAGTAAACTGTAACTACTAAGGAACTACTTGTCAGTTAAACTTACTTGCAAGATTAATTTTTATTGAATAATGTAGTGAGCTAAATAGTTGAACTTCCTGGCAGGCTAATTTATTGACAAGTTCTCTCACAAGTAAATATGTATGTGAGTTTTTAATAAAAATTTTAGTTATAACTTAAGAATAAAATATTATTGACGATATCCTTATTGAGGAACAGATTGTGATTGTTAAAGATATATAATATGTGCGGCGTCAATATAATTCCATGCAATAGGTTTCAACATTTTGAATCAATTTGTGGTCGATAACTATTTTCATTTATTTATCTTCTGTAACATTAAGCGCCCTTTCTCTGGAAAACACAGATAAAACAAAAAAATACTGAAATAATTGTCTCGTTTTCTAATATATGCATTTATTAATAGCAAATGCCAGATAAAACATCAAATTCTTTCAACTACTTACCTGACTATTTTGCATGAATATATTTAATAAAAATGAACACTTTATTGGGAGGTGAATATACCGGCTTTAAATGGTTATATATTTTTCTTTGTAAATTTTCCTATATTACTATTTCATTTTCCCACGTTTTCCGGCTTGCTTTATCACGTTTGTAATTATATTGTTATTGTAATAAAATTACTTGTGTATGTTTTTTATATACGATTTTACCGAGAGTACGGTGTCAAGAATCACATTATCGTCATTTTTGAATCAATGCCACTCTGACATTTTCGCCAAATTTGCGTAAATCTAAACTGCATACCAACCTAGAGAGGTTGACGTTAATACTACTGATGCTACGTAAGACTCAATTACAACATGTACACTCCTACAATCTTCGCATTATCTGATTTCAATTAATTATACCCTATACATAATAAATGCCTCCAAAAGGTACATTTTGTGATAGAAACGCTTGAACTGCTACCATTGCCCGTGAAACTCAAACAAAGAAGATTATTGTTTACATTTTTCTAAGACCAATTAATTATTTTTTAGTGGGAGCCCATTGTGATTAGATTTTCACATATAGATACTTTTATAATAATTTAAATACTAGGTATTCCTGTTATTACATCCTGTGTCATGTAACATGATTTTGACCACAGCAAAACATCTAACATAGTAAATATGTTAAGTCAATTTTTAATTATTTTTCAAAAATATAACTAAAACTGAATGAAAGTACAAAATTAAGATTATTGCACTTAAATTTAAAAAATGTTTTGTGTATGGTGTGAATATATTTAGGAATGCGTCAATTTTAGAATAATATAGAGGTAGTAAACGGTATGTTTTATTGAAATTGTTTTGGTGTTTGCATATTTCGCATCGAAAAATTAGGTAATCAAATCTTTTAAATCGAATGGAAAGTAACACATTTCTACAATAATAGGCAAAACAAGTAGAGGTTTAGATGAAATTGTAAAATAATTCTATACGAGTTCATGTAACATATAATCTCAACAGCAAAAAAACTTTAGTTAGTAAAATAATGAGAATGAGCCAATTACCAATTATTGATTTTCAAAGAGCTTTCAATACTATAGATCGCTAAGCAATTACGAAGTCTCAATAAATCGTCAAAATAAATTACCAATATAGCTTTTTGAAAACACATACACTAACGCTACATATGCTGAATTTATTCATGAAAACACCAAAGTGAATAAAATATTTAAAAAATATATTAACCAAATTCCAAGTAGAACAAAAGGTTGAAAATAATTAACAAAACAAAGAACAAGACAATAAATAGCACAGTTGTTAGGTACCTACCTAAACACAAAGTAAATAAAAATGTAAACAATAAAAGGTGCTTATTCTGTACAAATTAGTTAGGTAGGTAACTAGTATTAGGCGTTGCTAACTTATTTACTACGGACTTCAACAATAGATAGAATTTTTAGGTAATTAATTCGTACAAAGTGAGCACTTTTTATTGTAAACATTTTTTTATTTTGCGTAGGTACCTAACAACAGTGAATGTGCTACTTACTGTCTAGTGCTTTGTTTGGTAATTATTTTCGACTTTTTAGTTCTACTTGAAAGTCCGTTAATATGTTTTTAAAAAATGTTTTACTTTCGAATGTTTGTTTTTTAAAGTTTTTTGTCAAATATTGAATTTTCAATTTTTTACATATATTGAACTAGGGTAGTTTTTGTTTTTTATTTGTAGTATGTACCTATAAGCTTAACATAACAAAACCAGGTAACACCGATAGCCCCAACATTAGAAAAAGATTCAATATTTTTATCGCACTAAATAGCAGTTTAGAGCTTGACATGTGTTGCCACCGAGCTTTCGATTAGACCGGGAGTCTGTGAGTACCATCTTTGAAATGAGTCATCAAATGACCCATATTGCTACTTCCGGTCTGGACAGGAAATGACCTTTTCCAACCGGAAGTGTTTTTTATGGAAGTAGTCAATGTTTACGGTGTAAAGTATAAAGAAATATCTAAACTAAATGCGATTCCCCTCAATCTGAGCAACTTCAGTTAAGGTGAAAGCTATTCTATAGGAAGTCCTTAACCGTAGATAAGAGGCTTGCCTTTTCTGTTAAACCTAGTAGTATTACCAAATGTAACAGATTGTAAAGTTTTTGCTCCAATTCTAAGCTTAGAACTCTGACTATGAATAGTTGCCTAATTATTAGTTTGTATTTAGTAGATTTTAAGGTTTTATTGATGTATTGTTTATATTTCTAGGTCATTCTACTATTAATTTATTCACTTTCGTCAGTCAGTTCAACATGGAAGAAACTAGGATTTGTAGGCAGCATATCCGTCCAACCAGTTTCTGGTGTTTGTTGTGTCCAACCTCGTCCTGTTCAAAGACCTCATCCGGTATGCTGTCAGCAACCAACACATTCTGGAAGTAGCGGCGGCGGAGGAGGAGGTGGTGGTGGTGGAGGAGGTGGCGGAGGTGGTGGTGGTGGTTCTGGAGGAGGATTTGGAGGAGGCTTTGGAGGTGGTTTTGGAGGAAAGTAATGTGAATGTAAAGGATACAGTTCTATTGCGAATAAACTAAGTTTTTTATAAATATTTATTTTATACATAAGGAATAACAATAAGACACACTGTTTAAACATCAAAACTTTAATTTACTAGTGGTAGAATATATACCAAAGACCTGTAATAAACTAAGGAAGCCAATGGTAGTTTAAATCTTATCCCTAGCATTAATTATTTATTCCAATGCAAAATTATGAAATACAAAAATCAATTATTACATTAAAATATTCAGTTAGAAAAAAGACATCTTAATTCTATGGAAGTTATGCGGAATCTGAATCGTCGGTTGTATGCTTCTCGCTTAGCAGCAGCCGTATTCAGTAAGTCTATATAATTATAATGTTACGATAGAACACAAAATTATTAAATGTTTTGTGACTCTGAATTGATTTTTGCGTTATAATAAACTATGGTTTGTTGGTTATTACCAGCTGCAACTAATTTCAACCATTCGAAAACTTTTCCATGAATCGGCAATCTCGGCAGTTGACTGCGTCAACACTCAATTAGCGCAGGATTTTTTAAATCGTTGGAATTATGGGCAATAGGTCTCTAGAAACAAACCTATTACGTTCCGTTCCGTTTCGACCTTAACTAGTTACAGAATCCCTCTGAAGAATGGACTCATTATGGTCGAAAGGGAAGAAACGTAATAAGTTTGTTCGTAGAGACCATTTGTCAAGAGGTGGAAAAATTCTTCGCCAATAAAGTGTTGGCACAATCAACTGTAAAGATCGCTCATTGGCGGTAAAGTTTTCAAACCCTTGTAATTATCAGAGGCGGTCTTTACCCAAGAAATCATATGTCATTATAACGCAAGACTAGCAATTTTGAGTCACAAAAAAATTATTAATTTTGCGTACTATTGTCACGCTGTGTAATTATAATTTCACTCCAGCATATATGTCAACCACCCTATATATGCATCTGTCAATGGCCACCCTATCTAATATTTTTGAACGAGCCTGTTTAACAATACTTCCACTCTAACCTATTGTTAATAAAAATTTTTGGAATGGCGACAAACAGTATTCTCGACGCTGAGCAGAAAAAGTTAGTACCATCGAGAACGACAAATTAACCTATATTAAGAGACATTAATTTTAGCAGTTAGTTAGTCTTAGAGTTTACAACACTATATTGCAACCATACTGTACTTATAACTGCTAAGGGGCTAGCCTACTGCTGCAATATTCTTTTAAAAAAATTTTAAACCACCCTGTATAACAATTTTTCTACACTGTCATATGTAATAAAGTGCTTGTGGGTTTCCCGATTTTCTTTTTTTAGGTTTTGTATAACCACCCTATATAATTATAATTTCTCTCCACTCCACTCTATATTTTAACCCCCCTCTATATGTAACTGTTTATAGGCCACCATATAAAACATTTATTTTCTAATATATTTTGAACTTCAATCAATAATTATAATTCTACGCCTTAGATTTCGACAAATTAATGTAAGCAAGCGTATACAACTGCTTATTGGCTACATATAACTTCTTTTGAACCATTTTGTATAACGATAACGATAGTAATGGCGCGAAATGATATCGACACACAGAACTCTCCTTTAATGCCTCAAATTAATATGAGATCTCGCAAGTTTCGATCCATCTAAAATCGCCACTTGCTAATTCTTGTCTTTAAAACATTTAATTAAATTTATTTCATAACCAGTGTCTAAATTGCCAATAGTAATGGTAGATACTTAACTATTGAGGACAGCGCACACTGAAACTTTACTGGACTTTACTGGAGGACCAGTGTGGACCCAACATATGTGTTTACATTATAGCGGCGACATTGGGACCGGAAAGGACTTCAACTTCGTTTATCGTAAGCAGACTCAGGTTTCCCCTCTTCACTCCTTTGTGGCTTTCTGTTTCCTTTTCGGGTATTTCAAAGTGGCAATTGTAAATACATTGTCGAAAATTAAAAATTGAAAAAATGTGTTTAATATAATAGGTTTCTATTACCAATCTCAGGCATATGTCCTCCTGAAGTTGGTGTCACTATATTTTCGCAAATCATATCGTACATATGAAAAAATCTCTCGTTATAAAACAGTTCACATCCTGCTTTTCAGTTAATTTCTTAAAAAAGTGTTAAATGCGCGTTACTCAATTTTATTTTTCTGCTACGTCAGTTAATTTCCTAAAAATGTGCGAAATTGGAAATACTCAATTCGAATTGCTTGACCCGTCCCCATACAAAAAAATCAAAGGGAGCCAGGTCTGGGGACCTTGGAGACTCTCTGACAGTTCGCCTATAATCTGCTGGACAGTCATCTTGTTTCAATATTATTGGTATGTATTCCAATGGAACATTGATTCTTTCCCTTAACTGCTCCTTGGGTTTTATTTCTATCTCGTAAACGACTTTAATTTTTAATGAACGAGTTATCCATCTTATTAGATGAAATCCCATTGGAAGGCACACCAACAATATTTAAAAAGTTGGCTGTCCAGCACGTGATACAGGAACTGTCAGAGAGCTCCTGGACAATTCATTCCCAAAGGCGAGGATTGAGAGAGCTGGTCCTATACTCTGGCCTCCAAGGCCGCCAGACCTGACTCCCTTTGATTTTTTTATATGGGGACGGGCCAAACGATTCGTATATGAGAGAGAAATAGAAACCAAGGAGCAGTTAAGAGAAAGAATAAATATTACTTTTGAAACAATGTGGGATGAAATGCGACTACAGACTAGACTGTAGCAGTCAGAAAAAAGTGTCACGATTGCATCCGTAGCGGTGGAAGCCAGTTTAAACAAGATTTATAACATATTATTGCAACTTGATATATGTTTTATTTTTTGTAGTTCTAACCTTTAAGTTACAATCTCAAATTTTATTATGATACTGATTACCTTCCAATACGTGTGAAGTACGTTGGAAAGGGGTTGAAGTAAAGTTTTTGTAAGCATTCGAAGTTCTCGATTTGCTAATTTTTTTGTAATGTGATAAATTGTTTAACCTAATGACTTTATTATGGAACCTCGCCATTTGTAAACTCATCATTTTTTCAACCAATTATTAGTGTCAAATATCGAATGCAGAAGAACAAACAAACATCTAAGATTAGACTTAAGTTTATTTGGTAAAGATACAGTGAAAAATAAAAAGTTACAAAAGTAAAAATTTAAAAATCTGAGAATTAAGAGAAAAAAAATTAAATTAAAAAACAAAAACCATAAGCTATCTAAGTGTATCTAATTACTAAATAAAGTAACGTAAAAAGTGAAAGTGTGAGTTTAAAAAAAATCACCTCAGTGAAATCTATCAATGAGTAATTAATAAAAAACAATCTTTTCATTTATAGAGGGTGTTCCTAAATTGGAGGTACAAACGAAAAGGGGAGATTCCTTGAATAGTTTTAGGAAGAAAAAGTCCTATAAATATGGGTACGCAAACGTTTCGTTTTCAAGATACAGAGTGTTAAAGTTTCAATTTTTTTCAAGTTTTTTTCTCATAGTATCTGCACTTCACAAGATATTCAAATGAAATTTGGCATAGATATTACAATTAAGAGTTTACACCTTGTGACATGCCAATTTCGATTGCAAATCTACAGGGTGATATTTTTTCGGGAACACTGTCCACTATTGTTCTTCAGAACTTTTTTTTGGTGAGCCACTGGTACTTTCAAAAATTGTAAAGAAAAGCTTTGTTGTTATACCAAACTTTATGTTCTCTTGTAGTTTTGTCGTATCTACTACCGGTTTCGAGAAAAAAAATTTGAATGATTCTCTTGAAATTCTCAGAAAATTCCGAATTGTCATAGAAATCTAGTTACCTACCTAGTAGGCTGTGGTGAATGAATAAATTTATTGTTAGTTTTGACACATCAAATTAAACTCCTGTGTTTTGAAAATTAAACATGGTTGCATTTTAATATCAAAACATGCCGAATTTTACGAATTCCGAAATGGCTGACATGCATTTCATGTATTGTCTGGCAAATGGTAATTCAAGAGAAGCTAAGCGTCTTTACATGGAACGGTATCCCAATAGAGTGATGCCTGGTCATCGGATGTTCTCTAATATTCACAGGCGTCTTTCAGAAACTGGATCTTTTTCTGCGAAAAATATTAATGCAGGTTGACCACGAAGTGTGAGAACACCACCACTGGAAAAGGCAGTGCTGAACGAAATAGAAGAACATCCAGGAACCAGTACAAGAAAAATTACTGTTACCTTAAATACAAGTCATCAAGTTGTTTGGTGGATCTTGCGGGATTCTTTGCTCTATCCTTATCACATTCAGAGGGTGCAGGCGCTCTTGCCTCGAGATTGTCATCCCAGAATTATTTTTTGTCAGTGGTACCTCAACAGACTATTGAACAATCCTCATTTTGATTGCCAAATCCTATTCACTGATGAAGCCTATTTCTCAAGGACTTCAATCATAAATTTTCATAATGAACACATATGGGCTGAGGAGAATTCACATGAAATTGCAGAAGCTTATTTTCAACAGGAATTTTCATTAAATGTGTGGGGTGGTAATATTGGCGATTATTTGATTGGTCCTTTCTTCTTGCCAGGGCGACTTACTGGTCAATCATACAGACATTTTTTAGAGAACGATTTGCCCTTGTTATTGGATGATATACCTCTTATGATGCGACGTGAAATGTGGTTCATGCACGACGGTGCTCCTGCTCATTTTGCACTTTTGGCTAGGGAGTATTTGAACGAAAATTATGTAAACAGGTGGAGTGGACGAGGTGGACATCAGCCATGGCCCGCCAGATCCCAGATTTAAATAGTTTAGATTTCTTTCTATGGGGCCATCTGAAATCTCTAGTGTACATAACGCCAGTGAATACCGTAGACTAACTGAGAAATCGTATCATAGGCGCGTTTGATACAATTAGGAATACTCCAGGAGTGTTTGAAAGAGTTCGATCGTCTATGAGAAGAAGAACAGAAGCTTGTATAAGGGTTGGGGGAGGACATTTTCAACAATTGCTGTAGTTTAGTTTCTTTGTTGTTATTTAGTTTTTTTATTATGTTTAATTTTTGAGTTGTACGTTTCTTGCAGTAATACATTTTTTTTTGATGATTATACCAGTTTATCGAATCTTTAAGAATCATTGCTAGTTTAATAATTCAAAATTTTTTTCTCGAAATCGGTAGTAGATACGACAAAACTACAAGAAAACATAAAGTTTGCTATAACAACAAAGCTTTTCTTTACAATTTTTGAAAGTACCAGTGGCTCAGCAAAAAAAATTCTGAAGGATAACAGTGGACAGTGTTCCCGAAAAAATAGCACCCTGTAGATTTGCAACCGAAATTGGCATGTCACAAGGTGTAAACTCTTAATTGTAATATCTATGCCAAATTTCATTTGAGTATCTTGTGAAGTGCAGATACTATGAGAAAAAAACTTGAAAAAAAAAATGAAACTTTAACACTCTGTATCTTGAAAGCGAAACGTTTGCGGCTCCATGTTTATGGGACATTTTCTTCCTAAAACTATTCAAGGACTCTCCCCTTTTCGTTTGTACCTCCAATTTGGGAACACCCTGTATATGTGTTACAAAACTTACACTTTGAAAACATTCAATCGGTTGACGGGACGAATGCAATAATCTTACGGACCCAAAAGGGGCTATGGGTACGTACAGCATCTGTGAAACAAGTGTATTGAGAACAATTGTCTGTTTGGGCATATAATTGTGAACGAACTAAGGCCATATGAAAAATCATTGGGTGTTAATTAAGCTTTATCTTTATAATGACGAGTGACACAGACTCATGTGAATCGTGCCTTGACAATTTTATCGTGAAATCGAAGTTTATAGCATGTAAGCTTAAGTTTCACTTTGGGTGTGTAACCATTAAGGTTAAGGTTTTGTGACGGACGTAAACTGAAGTGCACGGAGTTTTGTGGAAGGAGGCACCAAGCCTAAATCTAACGTTGAACCTTTTTGGAGAAAGAAATCGAGTATTTAAAAAGAGAAATCTTACTGAAAGACCAACTCTTAGCTGAGAAAAATTACTCTGGCTTATTAGCAACATTGATGAAAAAATTGCTACTTGCATGTGTGTCAATATCAAAAATGGCCGAGGGCAAAAAAGTGAAACGCGCAATAGCTGTAGGAAGAATGTGCCCTTACAACTGGGAAATGGTACTGCAAAGACGTATAATCATAAAAAAAACAAACATGGGAACCCCAAGGCTCTCGTGACAAACAGAAGCGTAAATACGCCTGTCTTACAAGCCACCCAGCTGCAGGTCATGAAAGAAATCCAAAAGCTTTAAAAGTTCTATGCAGGACTTATCCGATGGTGATGATTTTGTTAAGCCCAGAAGTCGAAGCAAAAGATCACGGAAATTCTTATTTGGGAAACACGAAACCAACAAAAGTGTAGAAGGGGGTGCCTCAATCAGTGTCGTTACATGTGTCTCGATTAAAACCAAATACCAAGCCAGAAGATTTGCAAAAGTTCTTAGCCCGAAACTTCCCAGAAGTTACCTGTGAGCCACATCAGTCTAAGCATCCGGACATCTATGCATTGGTAAAGGTAAATATATAGAATGAAAATCTAGCTACTGCTTGGAAAAAAGAGATATGGCCCAGTGGTGCAGTCATTTCACATTTTTCGCCAAGAAGAAGAGGCCAACTCAAGAATTAGATCAACAATGATGACTACGAACAAATGTGTCATATACAGCCCAACTGCAAATACTGCCAGTCCTGCTTGTGCCGTACACTTACCTACTGTGACTATCAGAATATTCGAGGGCTAAGAAGTCCTATCTGACGAGTATGATGCAATAGTTCTCACAGAGACCTGGCTATGTGATGGTATCTATAATCTCGAGCTATTTAATGAAATGTATGCAGTCATAAGGAGGAACAGGAAAAGGCAAGAACTTACCAGAAAGGGTGATGTCCTTTTTGCAATAAAAAAAGACATTTCTTACGAGGTAATAAACATTAACTGTGATAGTGAAGCTATCTTAATTAAAATCAAACTAAAAAGATCTTTTATATATTTATGTATTGTTTATTTTAGACCTAATAGTAGCACTGATTTTCTGGAATTTTTTTAGATATATTTGAGAATGCTCTAATCACTCTAGATCATAAGACTTTAATATTAGGTGATTTTAATGTGGCTAACTTTCAATTAGGTTCAGATGATAAAAGTCTTCTGATGCAGCAATTCTTGAGCCTATATGAAATGAACTGAGTTAAAAATATTATGAACAGGAACTTGGATTTGGTTATCTCTAACCTCGAAGTTGGAGTAAAAAGATCAGAGAGTCCTCGACTCAAGGAGGATGCTTATCATCCAGCTCTAAATATCTCGTTAACATTGAAGAGAGAGCAAAAAAGTACAAATACAATTTCGCTAAAGGCTCTTATTTTTCAATCTTTTAAGCGATTGTGACTGGTCAGACGTCCTGGCATGTGATGATGTTAATAAAAGTGTAAATTGCTTTTGCTCAAACTTGTACAGATGTTTGGACGCCTCTATTCCTAAGTACATAGTGAGAAACGCGTCGAAAGTTAGAAGATATCCTCCCTGATTCACATTCAATTTAGTACAAATGATCAGAAGGAAAAACCACCTACATGCTCTTAAAATGAGAGGTAAGTCAAGCTTATCAAATGTCAACGAGTACTTACTTAGAAAATTATTAAAAAATAATTGACAATAATGTGCCACGAAGGATGACTTCGAATAACGTTAACTTGACCGATGAATAAAGAATTGCACATGCCTTTGCACAATATTTTCATTCTGTGCTTTAACCAAGTACGATCGACCAGCATACTCTTTATTGTAGAGGAAGTTTTAGTTTTCCTGAAATAACTGATGATGACATTCTTTCCAGCATAAAAAATTTGAAGCCCAAAAAGACAACTGGTCCTGATGATATACCATCGTATAACTATATGAGGGGTGCCGATCTGTTGGTTACTCCTCTAAAATATATCTTTAATCTAGCCCTAAAGCAGCAATAGTTTCCTGATAAGCTTGAAGAAGCAATTGTAACCCCAATCTTCAAAAAGGGGCGGAGGGAAAATATTCATTACTATCGACCCATTAGCTTATTAAACAGCTTGGCTAAAATATTTGAAAAAATTATATATAACTTGATACTTATACACAAAGCTAACAAAATTTTAAAATACTAAAATGGTTTCCTTCCTAATAAGTCAACAGTTACAAATCTCTATATCTCCTCTGAATATGTGTCGGACGCTATTCTAAACAAACAACAGCTAGATGTGATATACACAGACTGTGCAAATGCATACGATAAGGTTGATTTCAGTGTCTTGATAAAAAACTGTGGGTTCTTGGTTTCTCAAGTGAAGGATTGTCATTCATAACTTCATACTTACTCGCACGAACCCAAAGGGTAAAGATCGGTACTGTCTTCTCCCGTCATTATATTGCCACCTCAGGAGTATCCCAGGGTGGCATGTTGGGTCCACTCTTGTTTTTGATTTTTATCAATGACTTACCCGATAGCCTGAAGACCTGCGTTGGGTTGTCGTTTGCTGATGATTTCAAATTATTTAAATCTATTAATGGCATAAATGATGTTAGTACACTTCAAAACGACTTGAATTTGGCGCTCAACTGGTTTAGAGAAAACAAAATGTTTGTTAATACCCAAAAAGATGTGTTGTTTCCTTCTCCCGAAAAGTCAATGTAACTATTGAAGACTATTACATTGGAAATTGTAAAGTTTAGTGGTGTAAGAAGGTTAAAGATCTAGGGGTGGTCCTTCCAGATAATTTCCAATTCAATCCTCATTTCAGCTACCTGATAAACAAAGCATACAAAGTTTTTGGATTTGTCATAGGTAATAACCAAAATTTGAGTGTAAAACAACCACAAGACTTTATACATCTATGGTAAGACCTCACCTTAAGTATTCCTCCAACATTTGGTCACCAAATTGTTACACCCACAGTAATGAAGTTGAAAAAGTTCAAAAACGTTTTTTGCGCTACCTCTATATCAAAAGAAATGGCATATATCCCTTGATGGTATCTTATATATCAATGTTGGCAACCTTCCATCTGTGTTTTTTGAGTACGAGGAGAGAAACCCATGCTGTTATCTATATATATAACATTCTAAATAACAGAAAATATTCCGATTGTGGCTTGATCAATAGCGTTAAGTTTAGGGTCCCCAAAATTAGCTTAAGACTGCTCTCATCTAATCTCTTCTAGAATAACAACGGAAGCCCTTCGACTTTGACTTATATACTCAGTGTCTGCAATGATATGCTGTCCAATAACATAGTTACTAACCTATTTAATTTAACATCAAATTTGGTGAGCTTAGGCGCATATTATTGCTATGCAAACCCTTTATGATATTGGCATATCTGTGACATTGTCAAATACTTTTGTGCTGTTTAACTCTTCACATGTAATTACCCTATTTGGTGTTTGTAAAGAGAATAAATAAATAAATAAATAATATAGAACATGAGGCCACCCCACCTATCCGCCCTCCAAGGCGAACCTTCTACAAAACACCCTTTTATATATATATATATATATATATATATATATATATATATATATATATGTTACTTACTTACTGATGTTCTCACGATTATGAAATGTAATTGACTGTTCTCTGGAATCTCGTGTGTTTATCTTTTTTGTCTTAGAATCAATTTTTCGAATCTTCAATGAGATCTCACTCATCTTCTTCGGTATTACTGATGTTGTCACTCACTAAACGTAGTACAAATTGATCTGCTGCTGCTTTGCATCTCTGCTTTTATACTATTGACCGGGGGGGCGTGGTCTTGTTCGCTCTGACCAATCAATTTTCTTGCCCTTTGACGGGTTATGGGTCCGCTTGTCATTCCGATAATGCCTAGCTAGCTTTTTTACGTCACTGCCGAAATCAAGACATCATTCCCACGTGGTGAAAACTGCTATATCCAAAACAGACGAACAGACAGCAGAAACAATACGTCAGGACATTACGACCATCCTACGGAAAACAAAACCTCCGAAACGAAACCTTTCGATAGAAGAAGTGCACGCCCTACATGACCTGAAAAGAGACAACTCCATCGTCATACTTCCAGCAGATAAGGGAAACGCCACCGTAGTTCTTGACTCCAAAGATTACGACAAAAGAATCAGGGACCTCCTAGACGAGTCATACAAACCAGTGAAAGATGATCCTACAACATACTTGGAAACATCAACGAAAGCAAAAATAAAAGCAAGCCCGATAAATGAAGACATCCAGGAAAATATAATTCCAAGGGAAAAATCGTCCGGATGCCCGAAGTTATACGGTCTCCCCAAAAATCCACAAACCAGATGCCCCACTTCGAACAAAAGTCAGCGCAATAGGATCTCCGACACATCTCTTACCAAAATTCCTGGCTAAAGAAGTCCTTTGTAGAGCAGATGACATCATATGTCAAAAACTCACAACATCTCCTAAACTTTATACGGAATATGAATATACACAAAGACGATATATTAGTGAGTTTCGATGTTGTCTCCCTCTTTACAAAAGACTGAGGCCCTCCACTACATCGAAGAAAAGTACCACACTCCAGAACATATCATCAACCTAGCGAACCACTGCTTATCAAAATCGTATTTTACTTACGCAGACGCAGGAGAACGTTACAAGCAAATTGTCCCCAGTCCTAGCAAATCTTTTTATGGAATAGATCGAAAGGCAGGCTCTACAGGACGGAACCATAGGACACACAGTATACCGGAAAACCACGCACACAAACAGATACCTCAACGCAAACTCACACGACCACCCAGCTCAGTTATTCTCAGTAGTTAAAACCCTACCCACAGATCTCAAACTCTAACAGACAACGAAAACAGTAAGGCCGAGATGAACATTCTAAAGGAGGCATTAACATCAAATGGCGATAACCACCACATAATACAGAAAGCACTTACACAAAAACCAAAACCCATAACAGAAGATAAAAACATTTCGACAGCCTTTCTCCCCTTCGTACGGGGCACAACTGTCAAAATTGGAAAAGTACGAGCAAAACACAATATAAAAACATTTTTCAAGGCACACAGAATGATTGGAGAGATCATACCGTCACCTAAAGCGAAAACTTCCCTTGAAGATCAGGGTGTATATGAGATACCGTGCAAGGACTGCAACCTCGCGTACGTCGGCCAAACGAATAGAACAGCAAATGCCCGGAGAGAAGAACACAGAAACGCAGTAAAACAAAAAACAAAGACGTCTGCATTATCACAACACCATCTAAATACCTGTCATAAAATAGATTTCGACCAGATGAAGATGTTAACAAAAAGCGAAAATTATAGAACAAGGGTCGTTAGGTTAGGTAATCTATTTAAATAGAAAAACGTAATAGAAACCTTAATAAACGGGACGATGCGCAACGCCTCCCACCAACTTGGAGAGCTGCACTAACAGAGCGCTATATTAGCATTAAAATAAAATCTCCAGAAAAAAGAACAAATTACGCGAGTAGTCTTCCTAGACCCAACAATACCGCAATGACAAGCGGACCTATAACCCGTCAAAGGGCAAGAGCTCTGATTAACCAGAGCGCACAAGAGCACGCCCCCCGGTCAATAGCATAAAATCAGAGACGCAAACCAACAGCAGATCAATTTGTATTACGCTTAGTGAGTGACAACATCAGTAATCCCGAAGAAGATGAGTGAGATCTCATTGAAACGTCGAAAAAGTGAAAATCATTGAATAATACCTTTAAAAAGACCAATGCAATAGAAAGTGTGTACTGGTGGTTCTAAAATGTAAAAACACAATGAAAACATCAAATGCAATTAAGGTTCAGTAATCGTATAGAAATGGTTAAATAATGAAGCCATACCGTGAACTGGTGATCTACAGTGCAAAATTTCAACAATATAACAAGTGAAATATATATTTTTTTGAAATCGAACAGATTTGAAATTTCTAGAAAAATTTATTAAAAAGCATGTAATAGACAAATAGCAATATTTTATTGTTTTTGAATATCACAATGAAAACATTTAACAAACAGAAAATTTAAAACTTTACCTTGATTTTGATACAGGAACATGTGGAAGTGACATTTCAAAATTCAATACTCCAGAATTTCAACAATTTCATTTTTTCAGCACAATAGGGGTATAAATCACAACTTTAGGTTCTTATTAAAACATTTTGGGGCAAATAACTTTTGAAAACTTAATATTTCCACATAAAAAGAATAAATTTATATTGCAAATGACAAACAATATTTGGAGCGAAACCTATGATCGAATCTAGTTGAAATTCATGCAGTCAGATAAAGACAGAAGGCGGAATCCAATTATTGTATTACTGGTTGTCAACAATGAACAATTTTATAAAATTTGGAGACAGATTTTTATTGGAATGACTGGTAGCATAACGAGCAGGAAACAACAAATTAGAAAATTGTAGATTTTAAGAAAATGAAAAGATATTTTACAAAATTGATTATATGGGGAATGAGATATAGGCAAGAGTATTATAATTGAGAAAAATGGAAATTGGAAAATGCGGAATTAAAACCGAGGAAGGACATGACAAGAGGATGAAAAATTTAGCAGTGCATCAGTAAACTTTGATGGTAGTTAAAAAGTGACTTTTAACTTGTCAAAATTTGTCAAACATAAAAAGTTTTAAAATTTCAAAATTTTCAGTAGTGATTGTAAAGTAAACCGAAAACAACCATAGCCTGAAGAAGTGTGGAAGTTGGGGTGCAACATTCAATGGTAATGCACTTATAATAAACAACAAGTATGCAGAAAGCAGATGAGCCAAGCAGTAGAGGTACAGCAGCATTTATTCAACTTGTTAACAAATCCAGAAAGGAAGCTGACATAATAAGGTGCAGACAAATACATGCAAGGTTAGCAGATATTAGACCAAGGGTTGAATGGAAGCAAATATTTCAGGTATCATCCAGATACATCAAAGGTGATACAGCAGCTAGTCTAGAACAGAAACACAGAATAAAATAGAAATTCAAAAATTTTATTTATTGCGAAATATTAATTTTTAGCAACTGGTTTATTTTAAAACACTAAATTCAAAATTGCCTATGATTAATCACAGGCTTACTAGATATTTTGAAAAAACGAAATTCTGTCGATTTAGCTTCTTTGTTTTTGATTTTATAAAAAAAGTGTAAATATCAAAATTGAGGGGAATTGTATCCCGAATATGATTGCCATCTCCTCGTTTGCGTGACAGCTCTCGTTTTCCAGATATGTCAAAAACTTATCTTTTTTTTAATGGAAACCATAGATGGCAATGACCTCAAAAAATCGGACATTTTTAGAGCTTTTCAACGATATCATACTCGATATAGTTATTCATAAAAATAACGGAGTTATGGATGTTTTTCTCTTTTATTTTCACTTTTAACGTAGGTAGCCATGAAATAGATTGATTTATTCCAAAAAACATTGAACGATTTTTTTATTAGGTATATCAGATATAACGAAAAAACTAAATAAGTAGGTACTTACTAAAAACTTAAGAAATTAAAGTACATAATAATGTTTACAATTTATGTTCGAAAAGTCCACCATTGTTATTTAGACAAAAATTGCATTTTTAAGTCATGAAAAAGATTGTTTTTCACTTTGAAGTTTTCTCATTTGACTTCACTTCCATTAGTAGTGCTGAACTGACAGTCGATATTGACAAGTAAAATGGAACATTCTAACGAAGAAAAACTGAATATGGTGGAATGTTATATCATATGCCATAAAAATTCAGTTCGTGCAGCTGAAGAGTATTATCATAGATATTTTAATCGTCGTCAACCTGCTCTATGTACATTTAAGAGGCTTTATATAGTTTACGCAGATATGGATCTTTTACTAAACCACCAAAGGAACGTAATCAAATTAACGAAGCAGCACAAATAAATGTTTTGGCAATGGTAAATCAAAATCCATCTACATCAACTCGTGAGATTGCGGCAGAAGCTGGCACATCTTAACGAACTGTAGTTAAGGTACTGAAAGCGCACAAGTTCCACCTGTACAAACTTTCAGTTTCTCAAACTTTGCATGTTGGTGACGAACATCGACGTATTTTGTTTTGTACATGGTTTAGAGACATATGCCTTGACAATCCACAGTTTCCATTAAAGGTGTTATGGTCAGATGAAACTAGATTTACTAACTGCGATATGTTCAATAGACACAATGAGCATATTTGGGCTAAAGAAAACCCTTTCCATGTAGAACAAAGACGACCCCAGATTAAATTTGGTTTTAATGTTTGATGTGGTATCATAGGGTCTACTATTCTGCGGCCTTTTACCTATGACGAATCACTTACTGGGGGGCGCTACTTGCAATTCTTGCAATACACTTTTCAAGACATGTTGCATAATTTGAATTTGAGAACTCGTTTAGAAATTGAGTGGTTCCAACATGATGGAACACCTGCTCATAATTCGTTATTAGTAAGACAACACTTAGGTAATATCTATCCAAACTCTTGGATAGGAAGAAATGGCCCACGCGAATGGCCACCCCAGTCTCCCTATTTGGTAGTTATTGACTTCTATTTATGGGGTGCGCTAAAAAAACAAAGTATACAAACGAAAGTATGAGACAGTTGGTGACCTAAGGGAGGCGGTATTACAAGCAATTGAAGAAATTGATAGGCGGTCTGTGAGGAAAGCGGTAATGTCAATCTTAAAAATGCAATTTTTGTGTAAATAACAATGGTGGAGTTTTCGAACATAAATTTTTAAGTAAGTTAATAAAGTGTTTAGTAAGTTCCTACTTATTTAGTTTTTTCGTTATATCTGATATACCTAATAAAAAAATCGTTCAATGTTTTTTGGAATAGTTATTGAAAAATCAATCTATTTCATGGCTACCTGCGTTAAAAGAGAAAATAAGAGAGAAAAGCATCCATAACTCCGTTATTTTTTTTGAATAACTTTATAGAGTATTATATCGTTGCAAAGCTGTCACGCAAACGACATGACAATCATATTCGGGATGCAATTCCCTTCAATTTTGATAATTACACATTTTTATAAAATCAAAAACAAAGGAGCTAGAGTAATTTGAATAAATCGACAGAATTTCGTTTTTTCAAAATATCTAGTTAGCCATGACTTTTTACAAAAATTCGAAAGTGTCATTAAATTGGGCCAGTAAAACTACAAATCTTTCCCAATTTAACCATTTCTCTATCCTGTATATATTGTTACGAAATTTACCTAAGCCGACCCTGTTTCATTCCAGCATGACACTGATCGCTTTGAGAAAAAAATGGTTCTCGAAATGACTCGGCAGCTGTAGAATTGATGATTGATTTTACAAGAATTTTCGATGCTGGTTTTAAAAGGAAGCAGCCCACGATCGCAAGTTAATTAGACAGCGACGACTAGCGTATATTATGATGTTATTGTGAATCAGCTGTTCTGTATAATTTGATGTAAATAAAAGTTCTAGAAAAGTGAAAGTGAATATTAGTTTTATGATTTTTAATTGAACCCACGAATTTTATAACAAAGTTGGTGATCAGAAGTGCAGGATTAAGTGCAGTTAAAATCGTAATTTGATTTATGGAAACCTGTAGCATGGAAAAAATGGATGAAACTCCCAAAAAAAATAGTCAGGCAGGTTACGGAGGGATTAGGCGAAAAAATAGCCCAGATTCTAGAAAAACGTGACAAGAAGGAAAAACCATCAAGAAGAAATTCAACAACGGTTAGTAAAATCTTTTGATGAAAAACGTAAAATAGAATTAGAGAATCTTATCACTACGATGAAAAGCGTACAACAAAATCTTGTTTCCACTATGAAAAATTAACAACAAAATCTTGTTTCCACGATGGAAGGAAAACAACAAAAATTAATTGAGGGATTATTCTCGAAATTTGAATTAACGAGACGAAATGAACTTAAAATAACTGAAGAAAAAAGACAGCTGCAATTTGAACAACTAATGCAAATAGTGTCGCAAGTTAATGAAATAGTTAATAAAAGAATGCAAATAGTTGAGTCAGACTCTTGAAACAAAAGTAGATGATCTCGATTCCATCCAAAGCCAGGTAAAATTTGAAATCAGTTTAATCCAAGACACAGTTCAAGATGAAATCAGTTCCATCAAACAAACAGTACACAGTGAAGTACAAGATAAAATCAGTGCCATCCAAAATAAAGTAGAAAAAGAAATTTAAATAATGCAACAGGACTTACAGCGAGGAAAATACCAGAACACTGTGAGTACCAAAGGTTCCGTTAGCAAACCAGCCACATTTGATGGCAGCTCATCTTGGCCCATGTATAAACGGCAATTTGAAGCCGTGGCTACAGCTAATGGATGGGATAACCAAGAAAAATCCACATCTCTGGTAATTTCGTTAAGAGGTCCAGCCCTAGAACTCCTCCAAAGCATTCCAGTCGATGAACAAGGTAATTTCGACAAGATCATCGCCGTCCTAGACACACGATACGACAATCAATCCTTGAGCCAGGTATACCAAGTCCAACGGAGTGGAAAAACGCAAAAATCCGGTGAAAGCCTCCAAGAATTCGAAGCAGAGATTAGGCGGTTTGATCACTTGTCCTACCCAGACTTGCCAGAGGAAAACAAAAGACCAGTTGGCCACACAGAGTTTCATAAACGACATCAGAGATGTGGAAGTACAACGAAATCTAAGACTAAGAGGCGTCAAGAAAAGTAATGAAACTCTACTTCGGGCTTTGGAAGTAGAGGCTGTCATGAACATATCCAAGCCGAGGATCCCAGCAGTTTCCTTTAAAAAGGAAGAGTCAGAGTCACCATTTCAAGCTCTGCTGGCTGGTCTGAACAAAATATTAGAACGGTCACAAAGAACTGGCACCAGAGGGGAATGTTACCGCTGCGGACGGACAGGACACTTTCAACATGACTGCAGAGTAAGGCTACCGGAACGATCACCAACCAGGGGTAGCGAACAAACTGACCTTACCAAGCAGGGAAACTCCAATCAGTCAGCATAAGGGGGCGAATGCTGACTAACCCTCCACCAGCCAGACAGTATCCATCCGGAGATTTTGTCGAGATAGCAGCAGCCTAGTCATCAGGGGCACAATCAATGGCAGAGCAATTACCATCACCATCGACATCGGCGCCGCTGTGTCCATCGCCAGGTCCAGGGTCTTGAGGGCTTCGGAGATCCGGCCAACTAACAACAACATCCATCCAGCTCAGGACAGTCACCGGCGAGTCCGTGTCAATACAGGGTTACCCAGATGTCGTGCTACAGATAGGGGGCAACATGATCCGGCATAGGGTCCTGGTAGCGAATATTGAGGACGATTTCATATTGGGTATGAACATAATCAGCCAGCATGGATTTGCTGGGCCTCTACATCGGCAGACCACTGAGAAAGAGACATTCCGTTGGAATAAGGATTGCGAAACATCATTCAGGCGACTGAAGGAAGCACTATGTTCCAGTCAAATCCTAGCCATTCCTAGACAGTCCGGCAGGTTTATTTTAGAAACCGACGCCAGCAACACAGGTTTGGGGGCCGACCTATCCCAGGTGCAAGATGGTGAAGAAAGGGTGATCAAGTACTACAGCCGTGGATTCTCAAAACAGGAAAGAAAACATTGCGTCACTAGAAAAGAACTTCTTGCAATAATAAGGGCTGTAGACCATTTCCACAAATACCTCTATGGTCGTCATTTCTTAATCCGAACAGATCGTGCCGCCCTCAAATGGCTGCTGGACATGAAGACACCGGAAGGACAACTGGCCAGGTGGATGGAGAAATTACAGCAATACGATTTCAAGGTGGAACACCGTGCCGGCCGTTTGCACAATAATGCCGATGCCCTATCCAGAAGACCCTGTAGAGCAGAATGCGAACATTGTCTGAAGACGGAACAGCGAGAGGATATCTCCATCAGGCAGATCCTAGTGCAGGCCAATGAAGATTGGACAACGGAACAGTGCATTCAGGACCAAATGGCTGATCCCGACATCGAACCAATCTTGTCACTCAAAACGAGAGGGGCACCCAGGCCACGATGGGATGAGATAGCTATATACTCAGACGTGCTGAAATCGTTTTGGGCTCAATGGGACTGTCTAAGAGTAGACAATGGAGTGCTCAAGCGAGTTTGGGAAAGCGCTTTTGGACGAGAAACCAAGTCCCAACTGATAGTTCCGACGAAAAAGGTACCAGCCATCCTGACCGAAGTACATGATGGGATTACCGGAGGCCACCTGGGCATGAATAAATCCCTAGACAAAGTTCGCCAGCGGTACTACTGGGTGAATTACTTTACAGAGCCCGCCCCTTTACAGTAAGGGCCCGAAGACCCGGACCAAGGGCAGAATGCAGTAGTACAATGTGGGCTTCCCATTTGAGAGATTTCCAATTCGCCGGTCCGTTTACCGAGTCTGAGAGGGAGAACAAATACATTCTGGTCGCAATGGATTACTTCAGCAAATGGCCTGCGGCATATGCGATACCCAACCAAGAGGCAACCACGGTAGCGACAGTGCTAGTAGAACAACTATTTAGCAAGTTTGGCGTCCCGATGGAACTACATTCAAACCAGGGGCGTAACTTCGAATCGAATGTATTCCAGAAGATTTTTCACGATATTGGGGATCAGGAAAACGAGAACTACACAATTGCACCCACAGCCAGATGGAATGGTGAAAAGATTCAACATGACCTTGGAACAACACCTATCCAAGGTCACCAGCAATAACCAGCGTGATTGAGATAAGCATATTCCCCTATTCCTGTTGGCATATCGCTCTGCCGTACAGGCCTGACCCCATTCAGGGTCCTATTCGGAAAGGAGCTGCGATTATCCTGCGATTTGGCATTTGGCTCCCCAGAAGTACCTTCCCAAGACATCGACGATAATGCCGACCAGCTCCGACATAACATGCTGGCAATACACGAATTAACCCGAACGCAGATGTTGGCCACCAGTGACTGGATGAAGACGCGAAACGACCTCAAGGCCAATTCAGTCGGGTTCCAGGAGAGGGACAATGTCTGGCTGTACAACCCCCAACGGAGCAAGGGTCAATCCCCATAGCTTACACCCACCTGGGATGGTCCATACGAGGTGGTCAAGAGGCTTAATGACGTCGTCTACCGGATCCGTCGAAACCCCAAGGCTCAGTTGAAGGTGGTCCCTTCGATTAGATCGACTCGCTCCCTACCATGGAGAGAATGTTTCTGACCGGGACGATCAGAATTAAAGGGGGGGGGGGCAATGTTATGAAATTTACCTAAGCCGACCCTGTTTCATTCCAGCACGACACCGATCGCTTTGAGAAAAAAAAAAGGTTCTCGAAATGACTCGGCAGTTGTAGAATTGATGATTGATTTTACGAAAATTTTCGATGCTGGTTTTAAAAGGAAGCAGCCCACTATCGCAAGTTAGTTAGACAGCGACGACTAGCGTATATTGTGAATATTAGTTTTATAATTTTAAATTGAACCCACGGACTTTATAACAATATATATATATATATATATATATATATATATATATATATATATATATATATATTATATAGACAAATTGAAAACATTCATCTATAAAGTGGTTAATTACATATTTATTTGTTTTGATGAAAATCCAATTTATTTTTAATTGATTTCATTCTAGATTTCGAATGTTACATAACTATACCCTAGAAGCAAACTATTTCAAGTCCAAAATTGTCAAATTTGAGTTAAATATGTTAAGTTACTTAACTTTTCATGTTAATTCCTTTGCTTTTTCCCATTTTGCGATGTGTACAAACAACGAAAATAGCTTGTTTTAAATCAAATTAAGTCCGAAGTCGGTCCTGAGCGAAATGAGGTTAAGTCACATGATCGCAGTTTGGGACTGGACATCTTAGTTTAGTTTCCTATCTATGACTCGCATTACTCGCGGGAAAGATCAAAAAAAATTACTTGGAAATCGACTCTAAAAAGAGTATTGTGAGGTGTCAGGAGTCCCGCCAGACAATATTGCTAAACAATGGCTTTATGGTGAGATTTTCAACTATAAGTTCACTCATGATGCTGATGATAAGATAATAACACTTGTGATACTTGCTATATATTTTCATTAAAATTGCAAGAGGCTGAAACGCAGGATCTTAGATGCTCAATACAGAAACAATATTAGGATCATTTGCAAGATGCAGGAAATAGATATAAAATGAAAGTTGAAGACAAGAAACGCTCATGAGAAAACAACACAGAAAAAATAGTCATGATAGATTTACAAAAGTTTTTACGAAACCCGGAACTTCACAACTCACAAAGCTTCCATGGCCTAAAGCTTTGGGCGTACAATTTAGAAATACATGATTCATCCCTGGAAGAAACATATTGTATGATGTGGGGTGAACAGATTTTTCGACGAGGAGGGAATGAAATGGGCATCCTGTGTCTTAAAATGGTCTAAAGATTATGAAATTTCTGAGAACATAAATGAATTAACCATATGGTCAGCCCATCACAAAACAGAAACACATAGGTGATTATGTGTTATTTTTTTCTTTTTGGAAAGAATAGAAACCTTAATGTTATTTTTTTCATATTAACCATAAATTTCTAGCCACAAGGCCGATAGCGACAATTCTTTAATTGAAAGGGAACCAAAAAAAATTCCTCAGTTGAAAATAATTACGCCATGGGATTGGCACCAGCTTGTTATATTAGTTGGTGTAAAAAAACTTTTCATGTGACAGGGATGGAAAGAAAAGGCTTTTTGGATTTTAAAAGCTTATGTGAAGGAAGTCATGCATCTTTTATCATACGCAAAAAAACTGATTCGGAGGGGAATTTTTCTTATCTCACAAGTTGTACACTTTCAAGTAAGGCAAGATGCACCAGGAATTTTATTTTTTAAAACCAAATTCAAGGATAATTTTTCATGTCATGACTTAAACAGTAACACCCGGAAAACCCATAACGTTAGCTAAAAACCAGAAGTAAACATTTCATTTTATGCCATTTCTTTTTATTTCAGAATTTACTTGAATCTTTGCCACAAATTAGAAACACTTTGAAAAAAATTTCTAGCAAAAATTTTGAGCATTTACAAAGTTGAAATGGATACCCCAATAGTTCCATTCATTTTACGCAGATCTCCCGCCTGTGATGGACCAGACCTCGATTACCATAGAGCCATAAGCCTTTAAATAGGATATATATAGTTTGTTGAATTAACTTTTTCGATATTGCCTTAAATAAGGTCTTTTACTTTCATTTATTAGCCTGACCAACCTCGTTTACTTTTGAATAGAATAACTTGTTTTCTATATATGTGTATGCATTTAAAAAAATTCATATATGATTTTTACTTAGGTGGATTCACTATATTGCAAACGATTATTATCATTCTTTAAGTCTGTTAATTATACTGACATTCATTTTATATATATATTCAATTTCAATTATTAACTTTGTCTAATAACAACTTGATTTATTATTAAAAATAGATGTACTTAACTTTTTTATTTTTTATCAAACCTAGTACAAAAATACATCAATAAATATAAAGCCATTGACAACGAAGTCAGAATAGACTTTGAAACGTTTGGTATTCCTGCAATGTACGTCGTTTTATTTCTATTGTGGGGTTATTACCCAAAAAAACATAAAAGTAATCTAGTACAAAATTTGGCATAAAGATTTATTTTTAGTGATGAAGAAGTATTTTGAACAGAACTGCTCAAATGTCAATGGGCATTATCTTGTACATGTTACAATAACAAAGAAGCTATTGAAGGATTTACGGTTGTTTCCAATTTGGGGAAATATTCAGCAGTCCGAATATTCATATGGCCGGGTCCATCATCATTCCAACATCGAGTGCCCTTGTTCAAAGTATCTTTAATATTATAAAAACTTAGGTAATGACTGATGTCAAGCACTTAATAATTTGTAGACAAGCATATTGCGTATTTTGAGGGTAAATCGAAATTAATCATGGCGAATTTACAAAAACAAAGTAAAAACAGTACTGAGGTAAATTGCGTTGACATAGTTCAATGTCATATTTGTAGAAGTGATTTAACAGAAGCAGAATTAAAAATTACCTGTGTGTTTGTATTTGTAAATCTACTTGCTCGGTACGACCTGAAAATCATATAATATGTTATATTTGTATCATTAAAGAATTTGTGATAAAAAAGGTATCTCTTTTTGAAATGAAGAACTGGGCAGGCAAAGGGCGTGTACAATTGAAAACTTCAAAAAAAACTGCAAAGTCAAATGGATCCTGAGAAATAGCTGTCAATAAAAAATGCTTAGCATGCCTTAGAGGAGACTTACCAAGTGGTGCGCCTAAATGCATTGACTGTGGCAAACCTGGTCACATTATTGACGACAGTTGTTCATTACCTATAGATAACAGTGAAGAAGGCTTCGGTCAGTAGAGACGTTGCAGAAAATGTGCTGATGAAAAGAAATTAAGTATTAAGAATAAAGATCATGTAGCTTTAAAAAAATGCAAAGAAATCAAGAAAAATAATAATCCCCAGGCAGCAAAATAGACCCAATGATGTAGCAAATTAGGTAAATTGGAAGCATAATAAAATCATGCCAATGATACAAAATGGGAACAACATGAACTTGCAATTGTCTAAATTAGACGGAAACATGGTTTACGTTAAAAGTACATTATTATGACAGTATTCTTTATCCCACAATTATTGCGGCATTGGATTTTCCACATTTAGTATTCAAGGTAATATATTGTTAAATTCCGATTACATTTTAAAATGTATAATCTAATGCCAGACGATATTTTACAATTTCTTGCAAATTTGTTATCACCTCTCGAAGAACGAAGTTATTCATTCGTCAGAATTTTTAGATTGAAATCTGAGATTAAACTCTTTTTGTTACATGTCGCTACCTTAGGATGACAATGTAAACTTATAGTTGCTATTGATAACGAGTATTTACTGACAAATAAGTGATCTGCATCAATGCATCAACATAATTTCAAAAAACTATTTTAAATATTGGATAAGTGTTCTAGTAAATAGATCCGAAATAAATGGTTTCGTCGTTCAAAAATGTAGTTTTCTATTTAAAAAAGCATATACATTATTTGATACGTTTCTTCGAGATATTATTATCTTATTTTATGAATTTTTAAAATTCTATTGATAATATAATGACAAATATCTGTTGTTAATAAAATTTAAATTCAATTCAAAATCTTTTGGTTGAGGCTGGCACGAGAGATGTTACTTATAAATGACAAATTATTTAACATATTTTCAGATGAAGGAGTTTGGAAACCCTTTCTTCCACATTGTAGTGGATAATTTTAGAAAATGGTTAGAGGGCGCACTCTTATTCTTTGCTCACCAATGTTTTTAAACAAATTTTTGCAATTGAAGAAACAGACTATGCGGAAATATTCGCAACTGATTGTTTCGTGGAAGTGACATGGCTTGCACAACGAAACCGGTCAAGTGTGGTAGGAAAACCTCAGGTCCTCCATTTGCTCGTACATTAAAATGAATTCACTCATTGGCATACGAATTGAAGATGTGCTTTTACCATACTCTGATCCGTTAACCTTTGTGGAAGATGTTTGTTATAAGAAAGATAGGCCTGTACGTTTAGAGTGTCAGAGAAAAGCAGCAGAACAGTGCACAAACTGTTATAAAAATCCAAACTCTGATATGTGTAATCGCTGAAGTAAAAAATAGGTGATTTGGAATTGTTTTCGATTTGTACATAGCTTTGGTATCTACCTTTTCAATCATTTATCGGTGTGCATAAATGTTTCAATTTTCTGACTTTTTTAATTAGTACATCAACTTCACTCACGTGACATTGTGATCTTCCAGATTTATATTGAAACAGAAGAAAATTACACAGTTCGCTTAAAAGACTTTCATCGAAATTTAATCATTCCCAAACAAAATAATAATGAATTGTTGTTAACAGGGAACATTTCATATGTAGCCTTCGCTTATAGGCTTGGTAATACTTCTTGGCGGCAAATGGACGATTTAAGTAACAAATGTGTTTTTGTTAAAGAAAAAAATAATATAGCAACAAGAATGTTAATGTACCTCAAAAACAGAAAAGAGTGAAAACAATGTCTTATTTATAAAAACATCAACAGTCTCTCTCTTTCTCTTTCTCCCTCTCTCTCTCTCTCTCTCTCGCTCTCTAATTAACAGTAAAATACGCCTCGAAGATCACCCCGAACCTCTTTTCGCTCCGGAAATGTAACTATGACTATGGTAACTTTTGTCTAAAGTTGGCATAGCCATTGTTTCTCAGAAGCGGTTAGACCAATAAAATCGCCACTAAAGTAGACATTTACCAAATAATTAGCAATAGAGGATGTACTGATTTCAACATAGTAAACCATTTAAATACATATTTTTCTTAATTTCATAATAGGAAGAGAAATTCACGATATCGGATGACATCCGATAGCAATTATTTAGCACTAAAGTACGCTCCAAAGATCACCCCGATAGCACTATTCGTTCCTGAAGATAAATATAGCTATGCTAAGTTTAGTTCAAAGTTTGCATTGCCCGAGTTTCTCGGAAGGAGTTGGAGCAATAAACTAGTAACGAAAGTAAAGCTTCAGCAATTAATTAGCAATTAAATGTCTACTGAGTAAGCCAACAATTTTTTTTCTTTCTGTTTTTACCGTCCTCGGTTTACCGTTTTTTGTTTCCACAAGTCTCTATTTACCCAATCTCCCATTTCTAGTCCCTTTTCAATCATAACGTTTTTTATATTTTTTCCCAAGTCAAAATAGGTCGGCCACTTTTTCTTTTTCCCTTTGGTGATGATTCTATAACTTTTTTGGTCATCTGCTTTCTGTCATTCTTTTAACATGTCCATACAATTGGAGTGCTCGATTTTCCAATGTCTTTGTTATAGACTGATTTATTCCCATTCTCTGCCAGATATCTTGGGTTTTTAACTTGTCCTGCCCTGTAACCCTTAAACATCTCCTCATATTGTCCAGTTCTACGGTTTATTTCCAGGTGTATAAAGGTAATGTGTGTTTCTATTAATTTCTCTCTGTTTTTCTCTATTACTTGTCTAATGCAGTGAATATTGTCTAAACATGATTTTTCTCTTCGGAAACCACTTTATTCTTTCCCAAGGTTTACACCCTCGTTTTCTATTTTTTTCTTGATCATACTTGCAAATAATCTGGCTATGGATGGTATTACCGCTATTCCTCTATAGTTTGAGCATACCCTTTTGTCTGATTTTTTGTATATGGAGCATAAATACAATTTTTTCTATTCCTTAGGAATGTCGTCTCCTTCTTCTATTTTTATTATTTTTTGCTCTTTTCAAGGTTTCATATATGTCCTCCTCTGTAATTTCTGGAATCTCTCCATCTTCAAATATGTCTTCTTGTTGTTGGTGTTCTTCTCTTTGCTCTTGTAATAAATCTGAGTAGTGTGTTATCCATTGTTTCGGTGCTAAAAAATACTCGAAATAGTAAAGTTTTCATCAAAGTATGTCTTTACTAACTATAATATATTATTTTGTCTATTCATTGGGTTTTCTCTCCTCCAAATTTTTTTCCTGTAACAGAAGTATTTAAAAATTGCCCGGATTACTGGCTGTCTGTACAGAGATTCTTCCTCACAGTTTTTCTGAGAGAAAGAGATGTCTATAAAATGATCAACCAGTATTCCTGTATATAAGTAATGTATTGTATATTGTGTAATACTTATCTGTTTCAACTCCGAGTCTGGAGTCGTTGTCAATCGTTTAGTGTTGTTTTCGAGGTTTTTTTTCTAAAAAATTTTCGCTTTGATTTTGAATTTGTTGTTTGTCAAAAAATTTGACACTGACAATTTGTCAATTTTACGAAATTGCCTTACTACACTTTGTTCTACATATACAATTTTTAAATACTTATCTGTTACAAGAAAAAAATTTGGAGGAGAGAAAACCCAATGAATAGACAAAATAATTCAAGACCTCCTCAACAATCTTTTCGAAATTACTTATAATATATTAAAAGAAATATTTAACATTTAGTTTTAGTTTATTTTTAGTTTTTATTATTATACAGGTTATTAATGTTTCAGTCTTCTCTTTTTGTCCATAGGATAGGTTATGCCTTTATATTATTATGTTGCTTGTAATGGTGGTGATGATGACACATACAAGTGCAATAGCACTTTGGTGTCAGAATCACCTATCAAACACTAATTATTGCAATTGTAATTGCAATTGTCATTGTAATTGAAATTGAAATAACTTGAAATAAAATGAATATTGGTTGTTTTCTGAATGTTATTTGTGGCATCTTCTAGTTTATTTTAGATTTTCTTGGGAATAATACCACATCAGAGTTCAAACTTGTGTATATTTTAAAACCAAACGTTTCAAAATCCTGTCGGATTTCGTTTTCAATGGATATAAATTTATAAAGTAAAATTGAAATATATGACAATTATTTTGAACTCTGATGTGGTATTATTCCCAAGAAAATCTAAAATGAATATTGGTTGTATTATTCCTTTAGAATTTTTGTTATTTGTTATTTTCTTGATTGTTTTCCAACTTTTACTCCCATGAAATTAGTGGGACAGACTGTTTTACCAATGCGAGTTTCTGGGTGAATTACTTTACTCCTTTGGAGTGGCTCTGTTTTAAAAATTCCCTGGCATGTTATGGAAACATTTTTTTTTTTGGCCACTAAGTTTTTGTTCTCTATGTGTTGAGAGGCTAACTTAACGCCATAGTCCTCTCCTTTATTCGATCTCGAGACCGTCAAGGATGTTTGATGAAACTTTTTATTTAATCAAGCAAAAGAGGAGAGAGATATGCGATCGGCGAAATTAGAACGCGAAACAAGATCTAAAAGTATCCATATATACATAGGTAAGGTTTGAATGTAAATATTACTATTGAATACACAAATACCATACCCACATTCATGGATGATATTGAAAAATATCAAGTGTCTGGATATGAGCCAGGTTACTTTGACGCCCATAAAGTATTTTAATTATTTGTAGATCTTTGCCTTCCTTCGTATCGTGAATAAGAAGGCATTTGGATGAAACTCACTACCATGAATATTAGGGTGGTCGTTAAAAATTATTTTTTTGCGACGCCTCCTCAAAAGCTGCAAAAACATTTGAGAAAATTTTCTTTTTGTTTTTAATTCAAAACAACTCGTTCCTCTAGAGGATCTATTAAGTCAGTTTTTGGTATGAGTATAATCATCTTTTTGGGGAATATTTCATGAAAAATATAATTTTATTCAAAATATAAAAAAATAATAAAATTTAAATAAATAAAAAAACAATATTTCATCAAAAAACAATAACTAAAAATTTTTATTTAAAAAAAGTTGATTTGGTCTATTATTAAAATAATTTGGTCAATTGCGAGTTGGACTCGCATATTAAGGGTTCCGTACAACCTTTAAGATTCTAATGTTCCAGTTTCAGACAAGCAGGGAATGAGTATTTTCTTATATTTACCCTAATATCTTTTAAAGGAAGCGTTTTAAATTTATAAAATATATACACTTTATTTTTCACACATAGACTTTTTATTTAATCTGCTACATGATTCACTTGATTTTTATAAAAATATGTATTTCATTTTCTAATTAACATTTTTACTAATAAACTTTCAAGTAAGCCTTTTATAATCTACAGTCTGAATTTTAGGCTCTGCAGATTGAAAGATTCAAACTTCTAGATAGTGTAGGTCCCTAAGTGGGGGGAATTAAGTCGATGTTTAATTTTTGTTAATGTCTATTAAACGAATCATTTAAAAATATTGTTACGAAATTTACCCAAAGCCGACTCTGTTTCATTTCAATACGACAACAAACGCTTTCAGATAAAAAATGGTTCTCGAAAAGACTCGGCACCTGTAGGAGTGATGATGATTTTTACTGGAGAATTCGACGCTAGTTCTATAAAGGAAGCACGCCACGATCGCAGTTCAATTATACCGCGACGACTAGCGTATATGGGATTGTTATTGTATTTGAATCAGCTGTTTTAATGTAAATAAAGTTCTAGGAAAAGAAAAGTGAAAGTGAATATTAGTTTTATAATTTTGAATGAACCCACGGACTTTACAACAATATGATATATTTGTAATTCACATAATGAGCATTTTCTTTGATATATTACATGATGCGTTTGAAAATTTAATTTTTGTTTTCCATTTAAATCTATAATTTTTCCCCAAATTGATATTGAGGTTTTCTAGATTTTTTTTTATAAATTTCAAGTGAGCCCCAGTACCCCTAATTATTTTAAGGTACTAGTGTATAACTTTAGGTATTATGGTTTCGGAAATAAATCGAGAAATGAGATTTTTTTATATTTTTTGTTAATATCTTGTAAACAATTAATTTTATAAATATGAAGAATATATATTTAAAAATATTTTTTTTTATTTTCCGTTTAATTCTAAATAGACCCCAAAATTAATATTTCTTTGTATTTTCCTGTAAACAAAAAAAATAGGTCCTATACTTTAGGGAATAAAGGAGAATTGGTCATTTTTTATATTTTTGTTAATATATTTTAAAATATATTTATTTTAAAAATATGAAAAATATTTATTTGTATTCGTCATAATGAGCTCTATGATTTGATATATTACTTGATCCGTTAGAAACAACGTTAATTTTTTATTTTCCATTTAATTCTATAATTTGCCTCCCAAAATCAATATTAGGGGTTTCTTCTTATTTTTCCAGTAAAGTTCAGGTGAGAGGCTATACCTCTATTTTTTTCAAAATTTTACAGCTTATGGTTTCGGAGATAAGGGAGAATGGGTTAAATTTTTTATGTTTTTGATAATATATTTGAAAATATATTTATTTTAAAAATATGAAAAATATTTATTTGTATTCGTCATAATGAGCCCTTTGATTTGATATATTACTTGATCCGTTAGAAACAACTTTAATTTTTTATTTTCCATTTAAAAATCAATATTAGGAGTTTCTCCTTATTTTTCCAGTAAAGTTCAGGTGAGACGCTATACCTCCATTTTTTTCAAAATTTTACAGCTTATGGTTTCGGGGATAAGGGGGTTAAGGTAAAATTTTTTATATTTTTGTTATTATCTTTTAAATAATTTATTTTAAAAATATGAAAAAATATATTTGTTCTCGTCATAATGGGCACTTTCATTTGATATATAACATGATGCGTTAGAAACAATTTTAATTTTATATTTTCCATTTAATTCCGTAATTTGCCCCCCAAAATTAAAAGTAGAGGTTTCTTCTTCTTTTTCCAGTAAAATTCAGGTCAGACTCTATACCTCTAATTTTTTCAAAACTTAACGTTTTATAGTTTCGGAGATGACGGGGGGGATGGGTCAATTTTGATATATTTTCGTTAAAATTTTTTAATTATTTTTTTTAAATATGAAAAACATATATTTGTGTTCCTCAGAATTGGACCTTTCATTTGATGTATTACATGATGCCTTTGAAGAATTTTTTAATTTTAATTTTTCATTTAATTCTATAATTTGTCCCCCAAAATTAATATTAATGGTTTCTCCTTATTTTTCCTGTAAAGTTCGGGCAATGTTCTATATTTCCTATTTTTTCAAAATTTTAGGCTAAGTAGTTTCGGGGATCAAGGGGGGAGAGAACTGTCGATTTTTTCAGTTTTTCCGCCCAGAAGTAACCCTTAAATCAAAATTTCTTCTTTTACGATATGTACTCCAGATCGGGTAAGCAAACTATACATTGATACCAAATTTCAACCTCTTCTGTCCAGTAGTTTAGGAGAAAAAAAAAGGGTATGTGTATATTGTATATACGGAACCCTAGAAATGAAAGATATTCAAATTGATATTTTTATTTTAATATTGCATTAGTACAAACTATATTTTAATATCTAGATTTCTTCACTCCAAGACGCAAGTAAGCTTTCTTTCGTATTTTTAATGCTTTTTCTTCTATAATCATCCAAAATTTGAATGAGGAATTGTTGATGATTATACCCAAAAATTGACTTATATCGTCTAGAGGCACATGTTGTTTTGAGTAAAAAAAAGAAAATTTTCCCAGTGTTTTTTCATCAAAAGGAAGCTTTTGAGGGGGCGTCGCTAAAAATTTAATTTTAATTGTTAATTTAACTACAATTGCTCTCTAGAAGTAAATGATCTTATATCGCGTTATCAATGGTGATGCTGATTCAATATGAGCCCATAACAGTGTTGATTGGGATATGTTGTGCTTTTGCAATTTTTAAACCATTTACATTAATTTTTCCTTTAAAATCTTCTGGAATTATACTTCAAACCATATATTGTTCTGATTTAATACGTTGTTTTCTCGATGTTAGGATTTCAGATTTGAGATTAATTATTTCTAGGTATTCGGAATTTAGATTGTTATTGATGTTTATTGTTTTCGTGAATTTTTGCTGTAATTTTCAGCAATCTAGACTGATAGTTTGGTAGAATGTAACTGCTAAATTTACTGTTTGGTGAATAAATTCATTGTTTTTGTTTTGTAGCAAGGAACATTAAAATGTTTTAGGTAATGATTTGTATTTAAATAAAATAATTTTTCACCTGTTGTACAAATTATGTTCACTGGCTGCCGAATGCGCACCTTCACTTTCATCACTAGTTCCACCACCCTATCACCAAGCGGTCTTGTATTTTTAAAATAGTTATTTTACCAAAGGTACTTTTCTGATGTAACTATACTGTTCCAAATGTTTAATGTTGTTTAATGAAACTCACTTATTGTTAATGTCTTCTAATATCTGTGATATTATTAGTATTTGGTTTTAGAACGGCTAAAATGTTCTCCGAGGTTAAAATGCAACTGTTCACCTCGCTGGTCGCTGTTATTGAAAAAAATTTGAAACAAATATTTTTGTTAATTTTCAGGGGTGACAATGTCAGTAGGAATGAAAGGGTAGTTTTTCGGTATTTGCTCTAGTGCCTTTCGATAGCAATTATTTAGCAATAAAATACACCTCCAAGATCACCCCGATAACGCCTTTCGTTCCGCAGATATATGCTAACTTTCGTCTAAAGTTCCACAGTTTCTCGGAAGGGGTTGGAGCAATAAAATTGTAACAAAGGTAGGGCTTCAGCAATTAATTGATAATTAAAAGTTTTCTGATTCAACCAACAAAAAAACCTTGAAATAAATATTTTTGCTAATTTTCAGGGGGTGAAAAATTCCGTAGAGGGTCAAGGGGTAGTTTTTAGGTATTTGCTCTAGAGCCATTCGACAGCAGTTAATTAGCAATAAAGTACGCCCCCAAGATAATCCCGACAGCGTCTTTCGTTCCGGAGTTATAGATGTGACTATGCTAACTTTGATCTAAAGTTGGCATAACCACAGTTTCTCGGAAGGAATTGGAGCAATAAAATCGTAACGAAGGTAGACCTTCAGCAATTAAAAGTCTTCTGATGTTAACAACGAGAAACATTGAAATAAATAATTTTGATAATACTCAAGGTGTGAAAAATTCAGTAGGAGATGAAGGGGTAGTTAGCAGGTGTGGCAGCATTTGAGCCTGGAAAAATGTTGAAGGTCATGGGAAAAGGCGGCCCACCCACGCTCATCGGCACGTGCTATGTTACGTAATCGCCTGGGGGTCAATGACCTCGACTGACAGGGGCGTTGACACGGAACGATGGCATAGAACGACGGAATGTTGGGATGGGGCTTATGGCATATAACGACGGAACAATGACAGCTGACAGGTAGGGCATAGAGTTGGGGCGTTGACTAGGGCTCCGATGAGAGCCACAGGGCTGCGATGAAGATGGGCGGCGCGTAAAGGTTAGAATGCTGATGACAGGCTGTGATGTTTTGGAGGTTATGGACTATTGGGTAGGGCTGCTGTGACGTGGATGGGGGCCCGCGTAGTGGTTCGGTTATGTCGTTATTAAAGGTTAGAACGATGGCACAGAACATTGACAGCTGACAGGTAGGCCATAGAGTCAGAGGTACGGAACATGGTTGACAGTGGACATATTATACTACAGACAGGTTATGATGTAATAGAAAAGCAGTTACCCCTTGAAGCTCTCTCATTGGTTATTTACCACGTGCTCAGACATACCACGTGATATCTTCAATCGCGCCAAATTTCAATGATGTATAAAATAATTTATATATTTATATTACAAAAACCGACGCAGTGATGGGGAATCAAACCCCAGTCCATCGGTTTCCTATGTCAGCACGTAGCATATTCGCCAACAAGGCGACCTTACTTACTCTTTCTACCAGTTGATGGTATGTTGAATAAAAACCCGTTTAAGAGACGTAGTAATAATATCAGTAACAGATTTCTTGTAGTTTTCCAAATTTATTAGATGATAGTGTGGTTCGCCATCTTCGTTGAGTAGTTTGCGCAGATTGTGAATTTTCAGCTCATGGAATAACTTGGAAAATAAAAAGTCACAATTCTGCCCACCTCGCACATATATGTGTGTGCAAGTGATGAGAAAAATTCTCAATATATCGTTCAATGTATTCAGACTGTGGTGACCATCAGAATAGTAGAGTCCATGCAAACGGCTTTCCAAATATGGTACTTGTCTCTTGTCGGCTGATGATAGAGAGTTGAACGGTTTGCCTGGTTTAAACAAGAACACACCTGTGCGTTTACTTGTCTTGATTACCAGTTCCTTTGGAACGAATCTTCCCTCGATATTGAAATCTTGGATGTCGACAACCGCAATTTCCATGGTGACTCGTCGGAAAGCTGAACCGAAACTGATTTGAGAGGCAGCAGCAGCAGCAGAGTGAACTAGGACAGGCTTCGAACAATTTCGCTGAGTGGGAGAAATTCCATTACGCAGTCGTGGATAATTATGCAGAAGGCTCGGGTCTTATCGGGAAAGCCCGTCTGGCTTTCAATGTCCAGCCGAACATCTACAGTCGAGGATTTCATGGTGTCCTCGCGTCGGGAGCAATCGATGACGAATAGGCTGTGTGTCTTGAATGCCACATAATCCAGAAGGGGGTGTTTGTCGCCACCGAAGCTAGGATAAAAGTCTGTATACCGTACTCAAATTTGGCGAACATTGGAAATGTGAATATTGTCAAATTCCGTTGGATCTTTTTTGATATTGCTATGGCGGTCGGTTTGGAAGGCTAAGATACCATAACGGGGACTCTCCGCGGCGGCACACGTTTTCACTGCCCAAATTTTACGAGTAGCACCCTCTTTGAGAGCTGGCAGCTCGTGAAGCTCTCACTTACGAAACGGCATAATGATACTGGAATCCGCTTTGACAGCCTGTAGCGAATCGAGTTTAACGTCATCATTGGCGAAAATATGTCGGACTTTGAGTCCTATGTTGTTTATTGCCACTTTGCCGGTGGTAGCACCATCACTGATTATAAAGCAATCATCATCGCTGCGGCTTCGCACCAGACAAATCGTTTGTTTAGCAAACATCACCCACTTCTCTTCGTTGAAGATTGAGAATAAATCCCCCAGTGGAATGTACATATGAAAGGTGTTGTCGGCTGTATTCATAAATGCTTTAAGAAGAAAGCCGCATTTGGTGATAGAGAAACATCTCCATTGCCTGCTGTCTTCAGTACTTGTCCCTGGATATGTAGGAATCAGTCATGGAAAACCAGCAATCCGTTTGATTGGCGGTGATCTCGACGATATCATTGTTACTGAATGACTTGACGTACGGGTAGTACGTTCGTAGCTCCTCGCGTCGTACACTATGATTTCAAGTTTTTTCTAGTCGTAATCGACTGTTTTTCAAAGTACGTGTGGACGAGACCACTGAAAACTAAGTATGATGAAGAGGTGAGGCGATCCTTTGAGATTATCCTCCAAGAACGTCAACCGAAAAACCTCCAAACCAACATGGGCAAGGAACACTACAACTCCCACTTCCAGCGGCTAATGAAATCCCACGGGATCAATCATTATAGCACCTTTAGAACGATGAAAGCCTCAATCGCTGAACGAACCATTAGAACGTTTAAAGAGCGTCTGTACAAGTACTTTAGTTTAAATGGTACACGCAAATGAATGGATGTTTTACCGGACATCGTTAAGGACTACAACCATCGAAAACACTCCAAGACTAGGATGTGACCGTTGACATTAATAAGAGTAACGTTCATAACATTAACGTATACAATACTCTAAAAATTGCCTGTGTTGGAAAATTCAAAGTCGGAGATCTTGTTCGCATCAGCAAAACCAAACATGTCTTTGATAAGGGATATCTACCGAACTGGACCAAGGAATTGTTTAAAATAACCCGCAAAAATATAACTAACACCGTTACGTATCTCTTGGAAGATATGTCTGGCAATCCGATTCAAGGAAATTTTTACGAGGAAGAGCTACAAAAAGCAGTCTACCCAGATGTTTATCTTGTCGAAAAAGTACTGCAACGGAAAGGCAATAGGGTTAAAGTTCACTGGCTTGGTTTTGATCAGTCACATGATAGTTGGATTATTGCTAGCAATAAGCTATAGATCAATCAGTACGTACGATTTAGAAACTTGCATAAATTGGGGGTTTTCTTTTATTTCATCAGTTGAGAAGATGGAGAGTCGTGAGTACTATCAATCGTATGAAAATCGATACCATACCTTTGATAGTTGGCGATCTAACTTTCCAGCTCAAAAGCTAGCCCAAGCAGGCTTCATGTACAAACGCGAAGGGATAAGTGATGATGTCGTTGTATGTCCCTTTTGTCGAACTGAGGGATACAATTGGCAACCTGGTGACGACCCGGTGGCCGACCATTTGGAGTGGTCTCCCTATTGCAGTTTTTTCGATCTGAATGACACCTATCGCCTAAACAGACCAGCCATTTACCAGAGCAAAGCAACACTTGACTGTCGACTTGCAACGTACACCGACTGGCCCATTTCTCTAAGACAAACACCCGAGGTGCTGGCGAATGCAGGCTTTTTCTATACGGGATATGGTAACAGGATAATTTGCTACTATTGCGGCATAGAACTGAAGAAACTCTTACCTACCGACAACATTGAAGAGATGCACGCAAAAGCGTTCGATAACTGTTTACTGCTCAAAAATTACCCACCAAAACTCGAGGGCATACTTCATCCCTCCAACGGGTCACAACATCAATATGGATTTTCTCATTCTCTCTGATACGGTAGTCAATACATCTTCATGTCGTTTGGCTGCTGTGACAAACTCCTTTTCCATTCTAATACGACACATTTCAGCTCTTATACGCTCCTGATCTGGTCGGATTCGTTCTTCTTCCGCTCGACAACGATCCTGTTGCAGTCGAATACACTCAGCCTCGGCAGAGTTCCTAATTTGGAATATGAGACGTTTAGGTTCGTTAATCTCTTGAGTTAAATGATTGTTTTGTGTAGTGACCAACTCCAAACAATATTCTTCGTAGCATTTTTCATATTTGATGTACTGTATGGAAATGTATTTTATCATATTGTAGAGCAAGCGAATTTCTGTTGCTTTATCACTTTTTCGCATTCGCATCAGTAGAAATTCAAAGTCTATGGTACTCATGGAAATGTATTTCTTTGGGGAATTCTGTTCCCCTTGCATTTCCTCATACACGACTGGCGGATATTGCTTCTTGATCAAAGCAGTTTTTTTGTTCTTGTATTCACCCTTGTAACCACACTAATGCAGGACATTCTCTTCAGTGACTACTGTATCCATTATTAAAAGGTTCCAAAAGGCGTTGCGTTGGTCGTTTTCAATGTCGAGACCAAATTTGTAGCACACTTCTGTATACGTCAATTTACTCATCGGTGTAATCCATAACCTTACATCTTGATCAGCAATTCTTCTAAATTGAGCGGACATCATCATCATCTTGGATGCACAACCTCAAATGAACAACTAATACAAACTGAATGAGTTAATGTTCGTAGCTTCCTGCCGAGAAAAGTGGAAGGGTGGCGGCATTAGTCCATTTTTTTAATTTCCTCACTCTGATTGTGATGCAGGAAAACCTGTTTGTGCAAGAAATAATTTAATCAAAGTCCCTACTCTACAATGGTTTGAAATATCCAATGACTGGTTGACTGGTGACGTCACAAACACGGGAGTAGAAACTGAAAGTGGGCTGCTTGTACACCGCCTACTTTCACCTTTCTATGGCAGACAACAGGTGTGGAGCTTGATACCTATAGGGTTAATGTTAAATCAAACAGATAACATTGAAATGTTGGTATATTTCAGAAATTTGGTTTCAATATTTGTATGCATAATGCTTGGATCAGGTCTCCTATATATCTATAGACAGGTACATCAGCTTGTGACAACATAGGGCTCTGTACAAAGGGGCCGTAACGTCAGATTCTCATATATTTCCCTAGAAGTCGGAAAAACATATGTATGTCTTCTTATGATATTGCTGAGAAAGATACCTAGATCTGAGAAAAAATCCACTTGAACATATTGTTTGGAATGCACTTAGCGTTCAATGGTTAAGATGAAAGCAACTGATGCGTTGCTGTCAAGTTTAACGCAAACACATTGATGAATTCAACAGGTGATATGCATTTATTTCAAACATTATTCTGTATGAAGAAGAAGAAGACGAAGATGATGATGATGGGGCTAGTCTGTAAGTATTCAAAGTTCTCGAGAGATATCTGCATTTGAATTGCAGTAGCGTGTATTATTTATATCCTGGTTGTAGATCACGCACCTTGACCATTGGTTTGTTCTCCACTTCTCTCGAACTTATTGCATTAATTTCCTGTAAAAAGTCCATCTTATCCTTCTTCGATTATAACAACAACTAATGCGTGTGGGGTATTTGTTGGGCTAGTGTGAACTTGGCAGTCTGATCGCATTAATCGATTGCTGCAGACGGAATGACCTGACAACACTTTCTGCTTTATATGTAGGTGTTTGAGAAGCTTCATGTTATCAAGATGGTGGCGGTGGTGGTGGTGGTGGTAGAGGTGTTCAGTTGGAACGTCAGAAGTTCTCCCTCCCTATTCCCAACTGAGTAATTAAAACACCCCAAAATATATATAAAAATATTTTATTTAATTTTTCTAATTTCTAAATCTTGTAATATAATGTCTTTGTGATAATATAGGTGCTCTTTTAAAGCAATACATAATTGCGAGGTATCATCTAGACAATATGCTCTTATAATTTTTTCAATAGGAAGCCTACATAGCAGATATGTCTATATAGAAATCTCATCTTACAAGTCTTGTTACTTCTTACTATACTTTAGCCAGTATAATGGGATCGACTGCTAAAAGACTACAAACATCAGTATAGTTTATATATAATATCGATACGTGTTTCATAAGCATAATCTGTTTCACTTCGTCATATTGTACTCTAGATATATGCAAAAAGTCACCACAAGGTATCGGTTCTGTAAACTCCATTGATGATGGTGGTGATGCTGATGACGTGTTCTCGAAGAAGCTTCTTTTCAGGTGGTTCAATTGGACAACGACATCCCCCCATTCCACAGCAGACATTACAATTTTCACTGGGGAGCCTTCAGTTGTTGTTGTTGTTGTTTTTTGCAGGATAACCACTGGTGAGTAGGATCTTGCGGGGCTGAGTGCACATTGGATCTCATAGCATGGGGACTCCACCAAGAGAAACCTCGAGTGTAATAGGTAGTACTTTTCCATATTGGCTGCATTCTCATACATTTGCAGGACACGGTCCAAGTTGGCGGTGTAGTCGGTACTCGAATCACCATCACTATAACCGTTTTCACACAGTTCGAATTCAACGACAAAAGTATCACTACTGATGGTGCTGCTGGTGCTATTACCCTGAACACTAGGTGAAAAGTATACACTTCTACTAGAACTAAAGTCGGTACCTTGATCTGCTTCCATTTTCACTATTGCATAAAACTGAAATCCTTTATGGAAAATTTAACTGTTTTATAGTGTTATACCTACTCTTCACACACACACACACCCTCACTTGTTTGACCTTTAGCTTATTATCCCGGCTAACAAACTTACGAACAGCGAATTATGTTTACCTATATTTGAAATATTATGTATGGAAATATATATAATTTTCCTGTCATTCAACTACAACAGCCTGCTGAATACAACTGGTTGTGACGTGGGAGGCTGGAGGCTAACCGACCAACAATCCTATATATACATATCTACACCAAATACTTTATTCCCGTATCCAGCATATCAACTCCCCGAATTCCTGTATCTACTTCTCACATTCCCGTTTCTATTATCCTGAATTTCCACATCTAATTCCCGAATCAATTATCCTGTATCTATTTTCAAACATTTCATAAACAACTTTGCTATTGTGAACACACCCTGTATTATTCTAGTTATGGGACATATTTTTCCTAGAAACCCTGTATCTTTTTTATCACTATATATAATATTTTTAAACGCCATCTATCCACATGTACATTGATTAATACGCATTTTAGTCAACCATCGCTGTGTGACGATAGTCTTCTACACACACAATGTTTTAACCTTTGTTCGCGCCTCCACAGAGGGAGCGTCTCGCTTCCAGTCGTTGCTGTGCAGTCTTCTATACACGCAATGTTTTGACCTTTGTCCGCTCGCCAACAGAATGAGCGAACTGGTACGTCTGGCCGGCTACCGAACTTGTCGTCCATGTGTGAATTTCGGCAAGGTCGTCGTGTCTCCACCCATCAGCTATCTCTCTCTACGTTGCTCGCCTGTTACTGATATTATTACTACGCATCTTAAACGGGTTTTTATTCAACATACTATCAACTGATAGAAAGAGTAAGTAAGGTTGCCTTGTTGGCGCATATGCTACGTGCTTACATAGGAAATCGGTGGACTGGGGTTCGATTCCCCATCACTGCGTCGGTTTTTGTAATATAAATATATAAATTATTTTATACATCATTGAAATTTGGCGCGATTGAACAGATAACGTGGTAACTATTGACCAATGAGAGCTTGGTATGCCTGAGCACGTGGTAATTAACCAATGAGAGAGCTTCAAGGGGTAACTGCTTTTCTATTACATCATAACCTGTCTGTAGTATAATATGTCCACTGTCAACCATGTTCCGTACCTCCGACTCTATGGCCTACCTGTCAGCTGTCAATACATGCCATCGTTCTGTGCCATATGACAACGCCCCATACTAATGTTCCGTGCCATACTTCAACGCCCCAACTCTATGGTCTACCTGTCAGCTGTCTAACCTATATGCCGACTCCGTGAAACCTAACCTCTAATAACGACATAACCTAATCTCTACGCGGGCCCCCATCCATCCACGTCACAGCAGCCCTATCCAATAGTCTATAACCTCCATTACATCACAGCCTATCATCAGCATCCTAACCTTTACGCGGCCCCCATTTTCATAGCAGCCCTGGGGCCCTTATCGGAGCCCTAGTCAACGCCCCAACTTTATGTCCTACCTGTCAGTTGTCATTGTTCCGTCGTTATATACCATACGCCCCATCCCAACATTCCGTCGTTCTATGCCATCGTTCCGTGTCAACGCCCCTGTCACTCGAGGTCATTGACCCCGAGGCGATTACGTAACACGGCACGTGCCGATGAGCAGCGTAGGTGGGCTCATCAAAGGATGCCGCCTTTTCGCACGGCCTTCGAAATTTTCCCAGGCTCAAGTGCTGCCACCCCTGCCGTGGTGTTTCAATTTTTTATTCTGGTGCTATTCGATAGCAATTAATTAGTAATAAATTACGACCCCAAGATCACCCCGATAGCGGCGAAAATTTCAAAAATCTTAAAGTCTTCAGTCAATAACATTAAAATTTCATTCAAGTCCACCCAAACGTTGGCCAGCCATTTAATCAACACCAAAGATGTCATTCATAAGCTTTATAACAGTGGCATTTATAAATTGAATTGCAACGATTGTGGAGTTTCTTATGTGGGTAGAACATATAGGGCTCTTGAGGTCCGCATAAAAGAGCACATAAAATATCCAAACAAATCAACATTTGGGCACCACTTCGCATTTAATTAACACACTTTTAGTCCACAGTCTAATTCCATTCTTAAATACCCAATTGTAAATAAAAATCTTATCAGACTTGAATTTTTGGAAGACATTGCTATAGATAACGAAATAAAATTTAATCCACTTTGTCTAAATACAAAAGCGAATTTAAATAAACCCTTTATTCCTTCACATAGAAATCTGTTACCTTAAAACTGTTTAATCTTCCATGTTTGACAGATCTTCACAATTTATGACCTAAAACATAATAATTTGGCCACCTCATTTCCGGCATGGTTTAACCTCACTTTGTAATTATTTCCCAAAAAAAAATTAAAATTGAATACAAATTTTTTTTGACTAGTGTGTATGCAGTTCATACTCTACTTTTTTTTAAATTGAATATTTATATTGTAACTCACTAGCTTCAACTGTAAGTAGTTTTAGTTATGTTAAGCTGATTTTTGTATGTGACTTGGTTTTTTGTAGAGGCTCTGATGATGACTATTAATAGTCGAAAGCGCTTAGTGTATTAAAATGTTTTGAAATAAATTTGCACGATTCATATAATTTCCCACAACCCCTTGGAAATAAATATCACATTATATTTTGTAATACGAAACCATAACCTTTCGCAAATTGAATCCAATGTTGCCATGATTTGTGTGTCATTAATTCCGTTGAAAAAATAAATTCTTTTTCGTTTAAGTATCACTTATTTTGATAAGAATGCTATAGGATTTTGTCTCTTGAACTATTCAGTTGTTGAATTTGTTGCAGTTTTGCAAATTAAAGGGTAAATACACTCCACGTAAGTGTTTACTTTGGTTGATAACTTTGAACAATTTTTTCTTGTAAACCATAAGCTTTTTGACAAATTTTATATAAGACTTTTTTATTTATACTGATAGGTTCTATCATCTACCAAAATATCTGCACTACATTGTTACATCCTGTGTCAATATTTTAGGAGGTGATTTTTGGCTCAATTTTAAGAAGCAATCTCTATATGAAGGTATGTACTAAATTATAATAAATTAAACAAATTATCTTAGCATTATATCACTTACACTTTTGATTTGACTAGTTTTGACAAAAGGCTATGCCATTATCAAAAAGAAAAAAAAAACGGATGAATGAACTACAGATTATTAATATTTTACAATTTATACACAAGCATACATGTTCGTCAAATTAAAAAGTGTAAATATAAGTCATATAATACTAAATTAATTTGTTTCATTCATTATAATTATGATGGAGTTTCACAAAGCAACTAAACATCTTAACTTTTGCATACAGCGAGGTAAAGTTTTTAATAATAAATCATTTTTTAATAATATCTTTAATACCACTCTAGATATTTAAATTAAATTTGGTATACAAACACTACGTTTCTTTTAATTTCCACTAGTGGCGTTCATGCAGAATGTGGTCTGTGTATTCTGGCCGACATTGATGGCACGCCACTGATTCCATTTAAAATAAAAATAATTTCTAAGCAAATTTGATCACTTTATTCCATTCAATGAAGGATTTTCGCTTAAAAAATAAAAATCGTTTTACTTGAGCGTCAAATCTCTAAAGTCCTCTTAGGTGACTATTTTAATATTAGTTATTAATTGTCAATTGGTTATCAGTTGTTATTAGCTTGAAAATTATATATATATATACTTCGTATCCGAGATCGTCGGCTCGGTCGTTCTCCGCTTGGTCTGCTCTCCGTGGCGTCTGAAGTGGAAGTGAGCTCCGATATGTGCGCGCCGCTATTTATGCTATCTCCCGATCCCGAGTCCCCTCCTATTTCTTTGCCCCGCCTCCGATTGTGTTGAGGGGACAGTGCCGTTTGTTTTGATTGGGTGACACCATTGCGTTGTCCGTCCGTGTCAACTTGTTTTCAAACATTGTACACCTCTACGGGGAGGAGACACTCAAATCCATCAAGCTCTACGAAAAGCTTAGGAGAAGAAAAACCACTCTCCTGTGCGATCTCCATTTCCTGATAAAGTGCAGAGACGAAAATCTCCTTCCATCTTTCACCAAGCTTTCCTACCACACCCATAGTAAGAAAACCGACACCATCCTCAACAATGCCAGAAGAGGGTTACTGCGCGAGGAAATACACCGGACAAGTCGACACTTGGCCACGACCGAGAGGGATCTACTGACTTCACACTTGCAACTAAGTAACACCCTCCACGGACTAATCTGGACGTCAACAGAACAACTAATTTTCTTTCGAACAGAAACAGACAAAGAACTCAAAACAGCCAGACTAAACAAGAAACATCAAAACCTTGCTAGGAAGGCCGTACAGATCACAAATATTAGGCCGCTAGACTATGAAAAAGTGGTCCACAACGTTTTCAACTATCCACTCTCCGCTGTCGAGAAACAGATCCTGTGTAAAGGCTTCAACTTCGCAATAACTCCAACAATCATACCGGTGGAAGATATCATCTCTGGCGTAGAATCAACACTACACCACGTCGAACCGGAGAAAGCCGAAGAAATAAGGCAAGACGTAGCAAGAATCCTGCGGTTTGCTAAAAAACCAGAGCGAAACGTATCCAGGGCAGAGACATCACAATCCTACCAGCGGACAAGGGAAACGTCACGGTAGTCATGAACACAAATGACTACAACTCAAAAATGAAAGAAATTCTACTGGACCAAATCTATAAACCAATAAAGAGAGACCCGACAACCTACTTGGAAAAAACAACCAAATCCAAGATTCAGGCTCTCATACCAGATGAGGATATACGCAAAAAACTCATCCCGAGAGAAAAAATCCAGTAGATGCCCCAAGCTGTACGGTCTGCCAAAAATTCACAAGGAAAGAGTCTCGATGCGCCCGATAGTCTGTGCTTTCAACTCACGTCTTCAACAACTCGAGAAGTACCTCGCAGCAGCCATGCAACCTTTAGTCGAAAATGCCGCATCCTACGTAAAAAATTCCGAACATCTTCTCATAACAATAGAGGACCTAAACTTACAAGAAGAAGACCGCCTCGCAAGTCTCGACGTCAAATCACTTTACCCAAGCATCCCCGTCGACGAAACCTTGGACCAAATTGCCATGAATGAAGACCTTCCTGCGCACATCATACAACTCGCGGAACATTGCCTCAAAAACACATATTTGCCTTTGACAGGCAACTTTACAGACAGGTCGATGGTGCACCTATGGGCTCGGCGCTCTCACCAGCGGTGGCAAACCTCTTCATGTCTTATTTCGAAACGGCCCTTTTAAACACAGCCCCCCTGAAAAAAAAGCCTGGCTACGATACGTAGACGATATATTGATAGTGTGGCCTCATGGGGATACGGAACTCAGCAATTTCCTACACCTGGCAAACTCTCTACACGAAAGGATCCAATTCACCATGGAGATGGAAGAAGATGGATGCCTTCCTTTTCTGGACATCTACTTAAAAAGGACAACAACAGGGAAGCTAGAACACACAGTCTATCGAAAGCCGACAGATACCTTAATGCTAAATCTCACCATCATCCCTCCCAAATACAAGCAGTAGCAAATACACTTATATGCAGGTCACGACGCATTGCAGACGCCAAACACAAACAAGAGGAACTAAATACCATCTCACAGACCTTGAGGAGGAATGGGTACAGCAACAACACCATACGACGAGCCCTGAATCAACAAGAACCACCAAGGCACGAAGAAACCCAACAAGACCCCCCAAAGGCAGCGACCACCCTTCCGTACATACAAGGAGTGACAGATCGGATCGGAAGAATCCTTAGGAAAAGCAACATCAAAACTTCCTACAAACCTCATAAGACGATAAAAACAAACCGTAGGATCGAAGCCCGAATCAAAGAGCACAAACTCAGCATACGAAACAAGATCACAACCTCGGCCCTGTTCCAACATCAACAGCAAACAGGACATAGAATCAACTTTGAGGGCTCTAAGCATATTAAAAGAGAGCGCAACAATACCACAACGTTGCATTCCGTCACTCGAAGCTAACTATCAGGACGCCCACCCTTCTAACGAACATCTGCCGCCGCCATCGGTACAAACAGAACCACGTCATCGGTACAATTTGCGACAACGCAATGGTGTCACCCAATCAAAACAAACGGCACCGTCCCCTCAACACAATCGGAGGCGGGGCAAAGAAATAGGAGGGGACTCGGGAGATAGCATAAATAGCGGCGCGCACATATCGGAGCACACTTCCACTTCAGACGCCACGGAGAGCAGACCAAGCGGAGAACGACCTAGCCGACGATTTCGGATACGAAGTAGTCCGGAAAGGTCCGAACCTGCAGCCACCCTTCGTGATGGAAGAAGAAGAAAAGCCTTATGAAAATGCCAAGTGAGATCCCGGTAGGGATCAGTCATCAACTACGAGGATGATTTCCCGGAAAAAAATTTGTCATCAATCGTATTTTTTGTTGTTGTAACAATATTTCCGGCTTATTAAAGCTTGGCTTACTACAGTTTATTTTGCTTGTATAACTTTAAACTTGCATTATACGAACAGATATTTTTCAAATTCGCGATGACGGGTTTTTCAAAGTTATCGGTTCCTTATGTATAACGGAATGGAATAAAACTTCTATTCCGCATGGTCTATGCCGCAGAGTCTTTCTACTTAATAAATTTATTATGTTATAGAATGCACTCATTTTAAATGACCCGTAATGAAATATTTTATCAGTCGTTAAAAAAACTTCTAATCAACTCACCAGCAAGCGGTCATATTAGGGCTTTTTGAATAGTTTCTCTACATTTTGTAACTGAGTTATAAAAATTATGTGGCACATTGTAATGGACAAAGTCGTTATGATGTTTAAGTTTTAAGCTGAAAGAGCAAACATTACATTGTGAAAAACTAAAACTAGTAGCCAACATCAGTTTTTGTATTATTGATGAAATTTCAGTTATCAAAATTATAGCAAAAACTGCGGAGACACTAGAACGTATGCTCAAAACAAAGAAGTTCTTTGTAAACTTTCTGCGTAATTTGGAATTCCTTTAAAAAGACATGATATAAAAGACTTCTTACATAAGCAACAATATCTCGATTACATAAATATAAAATAACTCATTGTTCTTAAATTTTTTCAAAGTTAATATATAATTTTAATTGTGAAGATGACTAAATATTGTTATTAGATATAATTTTGTGTGCACTACCTAACATGATTACATTGCAAATTAACTGTATAAAGCACACTTTTAGGCTAGCACTGCATTTCTCTTCACTGAAAACTTAATGTGTGTATAATGAATACAATGAGAACACCAATATATTCTCAACAGGTATGTACACAAAAGAGAATTTTATTATTGTTTTATATTTTCAATAGATACTATTTTATATTTTTAATACATACTATTTTTTAATTAATTGGCTAGTATATGTCACCTTATTATCCTGCTTAAACTAAAACGTGTCATATTTGTCGAATGCACAGTTATTATCTTCATAATAGGATTTTGTATTTAACATTCTGAATACTCAACTTGTTATGTTATAGTCTCAATGTTGACCATACCATAACATAATTATTTAACAAGTTCAATCAAAATAATATATGGTTTAAAAACTTCAAAAAGTAAATGTCTGATTCACTTTCAAACTTTGTTTCACCAAACTGCTTTTATTGATGACTGCTGCTTCACCTTATTATTTGCTGCTAATAATCCCTGCTAGCAATATGAATTTTTAGTATTTACTGCCAATTATATCTGCTGCCAATGTGTAATTTTACTGCCAAATTATATTTGTTCCCAATGTGAAATTTTACTGCCAACGTAAAATGTTTTATTTTACTATTAGCTTCCCAAAACTGGATTATTTACTTGATGTTAATTATTGATATTTTCTGCTGCTGGATTTTAGTACATTACTATTTAGTTATACTGTTACACCTCTACTATTCTTGAATATGATTATTTTCGTTCAAATTTAATCACTGCTTATCAGACTTTTGAATTAATAAACTTTTGACAAGAACTGTCACTTTGTACTCGCTAACAATGTACTGTTACACTTTATAGTTTCTAATTTTGACATAGAACTGCACATTTTAAACTTTTTAAATCAGTAATTTTGAAATCTCCTTTTTATAAATAATACTATTTTTTTTATATTTAATTTCCTATCTAAACATATTCCAAAAATACCTTTTACTTTTCTTTAAATTTCTAATTTTTACTTTGTATTTGTGCCCATTATTGCACACCAGCTATTTTGAATTCTGTTCTGTATTTGCTTTGTCCTATGAATTTCAACGTATTTCGATCGGTACATCTGTCAAAATATTGCTCTGAAGTTTTATCCTGACATCTAATTTTTATTTGGTTATTTTGTGTAGAAATAATGTGTTTTTATAGTTTATTTACCCCAAAATACTTTACTGAGTCCTAAAATTTTGAATTATTGCCCCTATTGTGCCTATAATATGAAGTTACTATAAATCTGGACGATAGCATTCTACTCCTGTCCGATGGGTTATTTACGCTTCGAATTTAAGGTAAAATTTTATATTCTCTTTTCTTTAAATGTTTTCCTTGTAATATATCAAACCTATAGATTATTTCTATATGCTCATTTCAAATCCAAATTGCCTTTATTAAGAAATTTATTTTAAACTGTCACTTTGTTAATTTTCAAAAATGTATTTGCTATGCGATTTTAATTGTACAAATCATTCCCAAATTACCAGTTTATGGTCTAGTTTAATAATTTAATCATTTCTATTCTTGTATTGATCTTTAAATTGTATTTGATTTATCATAGCTCTTTTACATTACTTGAATCACTCGTAAAAAAAATTATATTGCCTCCAAAATTGGTTTATATGTTACAATGCATTAATTACTTTCTCATTCATCTAAATATAATTATTGATTTGATTTTTATTTTTGGAATATGTTTATTTCCATTTCGATATATTATATATATATATATATATATATATATATATATATATATATATATATAATATTCTAATTACACCCTATATATAATATATATATATATATATATATATATATATATATATATATATATATATATATGAACTAAGCTAGGTTCCGGGTGAGAACCGCGTCTGAATTTATTTAATACTCGACATTTCGACTCCAGCTTTGGAGCCATTATCCAGAGCTATGAACTTAAATTGTTTATAATACGATTATGCAAAACTCATTCATCTGACAAAGTCCACAAGTACCGTGTTTAAAGAACAGGTCGTAAGCTATTATTTTCTGAATAATCTGTGCTTCAGCTTGAAAACTGCCTTAGTTATGGATTTTTCAAATATTATTAATGTTTGTGGTTATTCCAGCTTTTCCTTCTGGGTATTGCTCCGATCATGCTTTACAGAAAATAATTTTATAGGTTTACACTTTTTTTACAAATCTTCTTTTAGAAGCATTGCTATATAGTCAATAACTTAAAAATTATAAAGGAAAAAAGTTTAATATTGTTTGTTTTGTTTTATTGTCAAAAAATGCAAAATGAAATGCATTGTTTGGTTGCAGATGCATTAATTATTGAACAAACAATCAACTTAAAAATAGAAAGGCTTGCTAGTTTAGTATCGTTTTGTTTAAACCGATAATACAAAACTCAAATTCAAAATATTTTCAAGCAGCCCAAAAAATTACAAAAAGCCCATTATATCAGTAAATTCAGAGAAATATAAAAAGAAACAAATTTAATTTAATTTAAAACGTTGATTTATTTTTAAGATATATGAAGAAAGAATAGTATAAAGAAATGTCGGAACACACATAAAATATTTGAATCATGTTATGGCAGTTACACATGCTCTAGGGAAGTTAGTATTTTCAATTGCAAGAAAATCCACAGGTATTTAATTGGCTTTTCTTGAAGAATGTACATAGGATAACGAATTAAAACTGTTGTTAACAAATTTGTATTCCTTAATTAATTATACGGAGTGTTTAAGAAAAAATAGCAATTTTAGCAGTTTTCAGCAATTGTATGAAAAGTTCTAGTCTTGAAAGTAAGGGAGTGTTTTATACGTAATTTCAATAGCGACTAAATGATAGGTTCATATAGCCGATTGTATAATTAGTTATTGAGTTATTTGGAAAAAAATTGTAAAAATAGGAAATTTTCAATCATCCATTGTTATTGTATAAGATACGTTGAGATTTTGAAACTCGACAGAATCTTTCTCTTTTACGAGGTAAATAACTGGTAAGGATCTCAAATTTATAGCTCAGAAGGTTTTCTTGCAAATCAGATTTTTTTCCAGGGCTTTTGATTATACGTGAAATTTACAATGCTCCCATTTTGAGCTAAATTAGTTTTATAGCCATCTGAAATGAACATATTAATTATTAGGTCTTTCACTACAATCTCTCATAAATTAATTATCATTTAGTTTTATTTTATTGTATGTAAATTCAGTTTGAAAGCCTGCATTTTAGTATTCGGAATTAAATAAAATGTACTGGTGGGAGAAACACCTTCCCCTTATTTTACTACTGCGTTCGAACTGATATTCATTTTAAATCGCTTTGATTCTTTCCCCAATACAAATCCCATGACAACTGTCAAACTGTTTGCTGATAGCCCAGGAACGAGAAACGATCTCATATTGTCAGCTTGTCTTGCTGGTTCCCAGTGCCCATCTACTGCAAACAATATAATCTAGCTCGAAGCTGCATTCTAAACAGAATAGCAAAATTACCGTTTATATTTGACCTAAAGTAATTTGCTTGGAAAAAGCATTTTAAACGTCATGTCAATTCGATGAGATGCTATTTTTATTCTACCGTGAGGCGAAATCAGGATCTCCTTTTACTAATATTTATGTGTTACCGAATACCAAAATGCAGAATTTCAAATTAAAACCCAAAATAATATTAATATATGATAAGTTGTACCGAAAGATTTGATAATTACCATGTTCCATTCAGAGTTATAAAAAAGTAATTTTGATGCATAATGGGAGCGTTGTAAACATCACCAAAAATTAAGAGCACTCGATAAAAAATTACATTTGTGAGAAAACCTTCAAAGTCATGAAGTTAAAATGTTGAGCAGTTATTTCCGTTAGTCAAATAAAACTTTTTGCCAAGTTTTATCGTTCTAATTTTTTTTAGATAAGAGTTAGGAGTGATTGAAAAATGCGCCTTTTTTCACATTTTTCGCGAATAACTCATTTATTAATTAACCAATCCTATCGATCAGCATATCATTTAGTAGGTTTTAAAAATGCGTATACAACACACTTACCTTTGATACTTGAAATTTTTATTGTGTCACAAAAACTGCCAAATTTGTATTTTTGATATTTGAAACACCTGGTATAATTAACTAAGTTATGCGGTGTACCTTCATTAAGAAAAACCATTCAAACACCTGTGGAATTTTTTTGCAAAAATGGTCTTAAATAATGCTAAGTTCGCTAAACTAATACAGTAATTAAATTCCGTACATTTAGAATACATTTTACAACAATGATGGGTATTAGCAAAATACTGCCCCAATTTTAGAATTTTATATAATTTGTGGTCTACATCTGATATGTAAAATGTACTTATAATTAAATGTGTAGAAATAAAGCAAAGTTTATAGAATAATTCTAAATACAGGACAGACTGTAAATGACATAGAATTTGTTTGTGGTTGTAAACAAATTCGTTCAAAGACATTAAGGGTACTCACCCCCAAAACTACCTCCTAAAGTGCACTTATTATTTTGCATCACATTCCTCATTATGTTTTATTTAGTAGTTCCGTTTATTGTACATTGATAGTAATATCTATCTATTTAAATCTATTTTATGCCCAACCAAAAAAGTAATCTATCTAAATTGTGTCAACTGTATGTGAAAAATTATGTATTTAAGAATATAAATTTGAAATAATACTTGAGTCGTAACAAAATAGTGACAATTATTTTAATTCACCTGAAATTTATATCCATTACTCAGAATGACACAAAGAAAGCGAAACAGAGATAGGGAGGTAATGAGCGACGGGAAGTATATTTAGTAACAAGCTTTCGCTTCCATCGTTCAGTCCCAGTTTTTGTAAAATTTAAAAATATATCAAAACTGTGATTCATTTAGTGGTGTCACGGTTAGGGAATAAAAGAGGGCCATTGGTTGAATTAACTTAAATTGCTTCTTTACAAAAATGTGCCTTTTCAGTTATTAAAATCAAAGTTTGTTAACAGTGTAATGTGATGAAGTTTTCGCCAATATTCATTTTTAAATTTTAAAGATTAACCCTCTTAATCTGGAATAGGAGTGGTGTAAGGATTTATTAAACAAACCCTCAAGGTTGTAGTGAGAAAAATATTTTGGGTAGGGGTGATTACTTTAGCCGGTTATTTTTAATATAGTGGATTGATTAAGTCCGCGAAAGTTAGTTTTCTATTCAGAATACTTCCAGTATACTGAGGCATATGCGATACCCAACCAAGCAGGTTTGGCGTCCCGATGGAACTACATTCAGACCAGGGGCGTAACTTCGAATCGAATGTATTCCAGAAGGTCTGCACGATGTTGGGAAACAGGAAAACGAGAACAACATCATTGCACCAACAGTCTGACGGAATGGTGGAAAGATTCAACAGGACCTTGGAACATAACCTATCCAGGGTAGTCAGCAATAACCAGCGTGATTGGGATGAGCATATTCCCCTATTCCTGTTGGCATATCGCTCAGCCGTACATAATAGTACAGTCCTGACTCCAGCCAGGGTCCTATTCGGAAAAGAGCTGCGATTATCCTGCGATTTGGCTTTTTGCTCCCCCGGAGAACCTTCCCAAGACATCAACGATTATGCCGACCAGCTTCGACACAACATGCTGGCAATACACGAATTAGCCCGACCGCAGATGTTGGCCACCAGTGAGCGGATGAAAACGCGATACGACCTTCATTCGGGTTCCAAGAGAGGGACAAAGTCTGGCTATACAACCCCCAACGGAACAATGGTAAATCTCCAAAGCTTACACCCTCCTGGGATGGTCCATACGGGGTGATCAAGAGGCTTAAAGACGTCGTCTACCGGATCCGTCGAAATTCCAGGGCTAAGTTGAAGGTGATCGACTCGCTCCCTACCATGGAGAGGATGTTTCTGACCTGGACGATCACAATTAGAGGGGGGGCGGTGTAAAGAAATGTACCTAAGCCGGCTCTGGTTGCATTCCAAGCCGACATCGACCGCTGAGAGGACAAAAAATTAACCTCGAATTAGCTCGGCAACTGTAGAATTGATAATGGATTGTACCAGAAGATTCGATGCTGGTTTTAAAAGGAGCGACACATCATTGCGGCGGTTAGAGTTAGTGCGGCGAAGATCTTATGTTGAATTATTATTGTGATATTCGAATCAGCTGTTCTGTATATTTGATGTAAATAAAAGTTTCTAGAAAGTGAGAGTGGAGATTAGTTTTTAAATTTTAATTGAATCCTCGGAGTATATAACAATATGTATATATATGTATATATATATATATATATATATATATATATATATATATGTCTAGTCATAGGCTTTCACGGATGGAACAATGCGAAGAAATATTTATCCGGGAATACATCCGTTCGTTATATTGATTCATCTTTGAATCCTTCAGACGTTTCGCCAAGGTCTCACTTGGCATTCTCAATGCGTTGTTACGGTAAACTGAGAGGTGATCTGCCTGAGCTGTTTTTTTTGTCTTTGTCGGAGGTCGTATCGCGCCTGATTGGTCGGTGTTGACTCCGCCCCCTTCGCTGCCGTGTCGGGTGTTTTGCTGAGGTTTGTTGAGGGGTTTGTATTTTGCGTAGCTAATTGTGTTTTCTTTTAATGTTTTATAAGTCTTCCATCAATCTAACTACTTCAACAAAGTACACTAGGATGTCGAATATGATCCTGGCAGTTGTTTAGAATCTTTCCATTTCATCTAAGGAACGTTAAAATATTATTGAAAAATGATGCGAAAATGTGTTCAAATAAGTTAGCAACAAATATAGCCGAGACAGTAAAAAGCCTTAATCTAACTACTACAACAAAGTTCACTAGGACGACGAATTTGATCCTGACAGTTGTTTAGAGAGGTGCAGGGCGTCGTCTCTTTTGTTTAGGTGTCCAGTTTTCTCAATTTTAATAGCTTCTCGTATTAGTCTGGTTTTGTAGTGAGGAGTTTGTGAGATCTGTTTACAACTATTGAAATTGCGGTAGTTATTTGTTTTAATTCGTGTGTTTTGTTATTGTCGTCTGTCAGTCGTATGGATCTGAAATTAGCGTGTTGGCAACTCCCTGTATTTGACATGTGTGGTGATGAGATTTGTAGTTTAAATATTTGTTCGTGTGTGTCGGCTTTCTTTTGTTCGTGTGTGTCTGGTTTTGTAGTGAGGAGTTTGTGAGATCTGTTTACAACTATTGAAATTGATTATATGGCCCGATTGTTGCTGGTTTTTGATAGCTAATTTGTGTTCCTCTAAACGGGCTGAAATTCTCCTGTTGGTTTGTCCGACGTATACCTTATCGCACGTTCCACAAGTTATACTATATACCCCTTGATTTTCAAGTTTTACTTTTGGTTTGGAATTTCCTAAACTGGTGCCTATAGTCTGGTGCGGTTTGGTTGCTGTCGCTATGTCATGCCTTCGAAGAATTCGGCAAATTCTGTCCGTTGTCCCTTTGATGTATGGTAAGGCTACTTTTGGTTTTTCGGTGAGGTCATCTTTTGGTTTTGGCTCATGGTCTTGTTGTGCTATTGCTTTTTTGATAGTGTGGTTTGTGTATCCGTTTTGTCGTAGAGCGGTAGTTATTTGTTTTAATTCGTGTGTTTTGTTATTGTCGTCTGTCAGTCGTATGGATCTGGAAATTAGCGTGTTGGCAACTCCCTGTATTTGACATGTGTGGTGATGAGATTTGTAGTTTAAATATTTGTTCGTGTGTGTCGGCTTTCTATATACGGTGTGGTCGAAATGTCCATTTTGGGGGTTTTTTCTTACGAGAACGTCGAGGAAAGGCAGCTGGCTGTTTTCTTCAAGTTCTAATGTAAATTGAATTCTGGGGTGTATAGAGTTTAGGTGCTCCAGGAACTTGAGGATTTCTTGTTAACCAAAAGGCCATATGACAAATACGTCATCGACGTATCTTAGCCATAACTTTGGTTTCAGGTTTGCTGTTTGTAGTGCCTTTTTCTCGAAATAGGTCATAAAAAGATTTGCCACCGGTGGTGATAGTGGGGAGCCCATTGCGGCTCCGTCGGTTTGTTTATTTATGCGGTTGTCATACATAAAATAGGCACTTTTTAGGCAGTGTCGTGACAAATCTATTACGAATTGTGGGAGGTCTTCATTTTCAGATATTTGTTGAAGTGCTTCTTCTACGGGTATGCTTGGGTATAAGGACTTGACATCGAAACTAGCTATGATATCTTCTGGTTCTATGGAAATCCTGTTGAGAAGGAGTGTTCCGAGTTTTTAATGTAGGAATCTGCTTTTTCCACAATTGGTTGTAGGGTACTGGCTAGATATTTTTCCAAGTTGTATACCGGCGAGTTGAAAGCACTAACTATAGGTCGAAGTGGTACTCCGTCTTTATGGATTTTGGACAAACCGTAGAGCTTTGGGCATCGACTTGACTTTTCTCTGGGGATCAGTTTTTTCTGTAGTTCTTCTTCTCTGGGTGAATCTTTAATTTTGGATTTCGTTGTTTTTTCTAGGTAGGTGGTCGGGTCTCTGGGCGATGGTTTGTAACTTGAGTCATTGTCGAGAAGTTGCTTTATTTTGCCCTGGTAGTCTATAGTGTTCATTACGAAGGTGGAGTTTCCTTTGTCGGCAGGTAGTATGGTGATGTTTTCGGATTCTTTGAGAGTCTTGAGGGCTTTCATTTCCTGTCGACTGAGGTTTGGTTGAGGTGTTTTCGCAGATCTGATAACTTGGGCGACGTTTTGCCTTATCTGCTCTGCCGTTTGTTTATCGCAATTTGCCAGGCTCGTTTCGACATTGAAGATGATTTCCTCCCACCCGACCACCTACCTAGAAAAAACAACGAAATCCAAAATTAAAGATTCACCCATAGAAGAAGAACTACAGAGAAAACTGATCCCCAGAGAAAAGTCAAGTCGATGCCCTAAGCTCTACGGTTTGCCCAAAATCCATAAAGACGGAGTACCACTTCGACCTATAGTTAGTGCCTTCAACTCGCAGGTATACAACTTGGAATAATATCTAGCCAGTACCCTACAACCAATTGTGGAAAAAGCAGATTCCTACATTAAAAACTCGGAACATTTCACACGCATTCTCAACAGCATTTCCATAGAACCAGAAGATATCATAGCTAGTTTCGATGTCAAGTCCTTATATCCAAGCATACCTGTAGAAGAAGCACTTCAACAAATATCTGAAAATGAAGACCTCTCACAATTCGTAATAGATTTGTCACGACACTGCTTAAAAAGTGCCTATTTTATGTATGACAACCGCATATATAAACAAACCGAGGGAGCCGCAATGGGCTCCCCACTATCACCAGCGATGGCAAATCTCTTTATGATCTATTTCGAGAAAAAGGCACTACAAACAGCAAACCTGAAACCAAAGTTATGGCTAAGATACGTCGATGACGTATTTGTCATATAGCCTTTTGGTAAACAAGAAATCCTCAAGTTCCTGGAGCACCTAAACTCTATACACCCCAGGATTCAATTTACATTAGAACTTGAAGAAAACAACCAGCTGCCTTTCCTCGACGTTCTCGTAAGAAAAAAACCCCAAAATGGACATTTCGACCACACCGTATATGGAAAGCCGACACAAACGAACAGATATTTAAACTACAAATCTCATCACTACCCATCTCAAATACAGGGATTGGCAACACGCTAATTTCCAGATCCATACGACTGACAGACGACAATAACAAAACACACGGATTAAAACAGATATCTACCGCTCTACGACAAAATGGATACACAAACCACACTATCAAAAAATCAATACCACAAGAAGACCATGAGCCAAAACCAAAAGATGACCTCACCGAAAAACCATAAGTAGTCTTACCATACATCAAATTGACAACGGACAGAATTGGCCGAATTCTTCGAAGGCATGACATAGCGACAGCATACAAACCGCACCAGACTATAGGCACCAGTTTAGGAAATCCTAAACCAAAAGTAAAACTTGAAAACCAAGGGGTATATAGTATAACTTGCGGAACGTACGATAACGTATACGTCGGACAAACGAACAGGAGAATTTCAGCCCGTTTAGAGGAACACAAATTAGCTGTCAAAAATAAACAAACGACATCGGCCCTGTTCCAACACCAGCAACACTCCTCACTACAAAACCAGACTAATACGAGAAGCTATTGAAATTGAGAAAACTGGACAGCTAACTAAAAGAGATGACGCCCTGCACCTCTCTAACACATGAAAGACAATTATAAAACATCAAAATAAAACCCAATTAGCTACGCAAAATACAAACCCGTCAACAAGCAAAACACCCGACACGGCAGCGAAGGGGGCGGAGTCAACACCGACCAATCAGGCGCGATACGACCTCCGACAAAGACATATAAAATAAACAGCTCAGGCAGATCACCTCTCATTTCACCGTAACAATGCATTGAGAATGCCAAGTGAGACCTTGGCGATACGTCTGCAGGATTCAAAGATGAATCAATATAACGAACGGATGTATTCCCGAATAAATATTTCTTCATATATATATATATATATATATATATATATAAACCAGAACGGAAATCACTGCTGTGTAAAAGTACATAATTCTAGAATGCTATCGGGAAGCAGCCGAAATATAAAAGTATACTTTTTAAACTATATATTTTAAGAGATTTCAAAATCATTTATTTCTTCATCAGTCAAAAAACAACAATTTACACAAAAGTTGAGCTATAATATTACGATAAAATGTGATACAAACGTACTTTAGTTAAAACTGGATTCAGTATTAACTTTACAGCACATTAGAAACTTAGTATAGGAGAATGAAAATGTCAAGTTGATTACTATGAAATTTGTGAAAAAGTACGCTGCAAATTATTGTATAAGATAATTTATATTAAAAAAGAACCGACTTCAACTGACTTAAACCAAAAACTGTTTAGAAACCGTGTGCAATCAATCACTATTTTCTGACATATTCGGTTTTTATCTGATATAAGGTAAAATTCTATTGATTATTTTAGCGTATTCTTATCTCCCTCTCTCTCTCTTTCTCACTGTCTCTAATTTGTATATTTTCCACATATTATTTAACTTTTTTAATCGTTTTACTGTTTTTACCATTTTCTATAGGTGCAACTCTCATTCACCCTATATTGCAACCACCTTCTATATATTTTTGTGTATTGGTCACCCAATATAAATTATTTGTCTAGCATTTTCTGAACCATCCTGTACAACTATAATTCAACTCCACACGATGTTGCAACCGCCCTTTATAAGTATCAATCCTCTCCACCCTATTGACTCTTTCTATTTTTCTTTTGTTTAAATTACACTGTATACCTATAATTTTACTTCGCCCCATATGTTAAGTATATGCAACTACTTGTGTTCCACAATATATAACATTTTTTTAACCACCTGTATAACTATAATTTCACTCCACCTTTTATTTAGATCATGCTGTATATGCAACTGCTTCTTACATTTTTTGAACCCTCCGCCCTATAACTCAAATATCCTTATGCTTATTTAACAATTTTTTCAACGGTTTTTTATCCACTCTGTTGGACTATAGTTTTACTTCATTTTTATTTCAACCACCTAGTATACGCAACTACTTATTTGCCACCCAATACAACATTTTTTAACCACGTTGTATGATTTTAATTCTATCCTACCTTATGTTTCAACCATCCTGTAACAGCTAAAATATCATATTTACTTTTTTTTAAACCCGCATGTATAACTGTAATTTTACTTCGCACTATATTTCCATGGACGCACACACACACCTACCACCATGTTCTGTAAAGAAATAATAGCTCACATAAAAAATTTTCTTTTTGATACATGTCACTCGACTTTAAGCCCCGTAAAATGAATAACGTTACAAACACCCTGTACGATATACTTTCATGGCATATCTTGACATTTAAGCTAGATATTTATGATGAAAATTTGACATTTACATTGATTTGATCAATAATGTTTATTAATAACAACTTAAAAATTATGTTTTAGATATTTTTAGATAATTTTTATCCTCCCAAATGGTCAAATAAATTATTGTTCAATAGTCCACAAATTCTGGGCGTCGGAAGATTTCCACAGAGAAAACAGATTCCTATTAATTAATCAGTGTATTGAACCTAATAGATGTCGGTGACATCTACCGTCTAGTGAGTAATTTAAGTAAATGAAGGCATACTATGCTATAACATACACCATACTCTTGACAGATGGTGTTTTATATAAAAACACATAAGTGAATATATATGCCTTCATATACTCACTAGACGGTAGATGTCACCGACATCTATTAGGTTCAATACACTGATTGTTGTCTTATTGTTGTGTATTACATCCAAGTATTTCACTTTAGAACTTGTCATTCAGGGAACCGTATCTGACGAGAACTCCTGGTTCGAAACGGCTGTCATACGTTAAATGATATAGTTCTAAATATGTGGATATATATATATATATATATATATATATATATATATATATTTTATATTATTTAAAACACAAGTCACTTTTTAAAAAAAATTGATTTAATTAATACACAAAACAATAGTTGAAAAATACAAAATATAAAGTTACTTTAATGAAATGAACTATCTTAATGAATGCCGTGGGATGGCAAGTCTCGCATTTATAACATTTACTTTGCTGAATTGCATTCCCACGGTTTCAACGAATTCAACGGATCCGAAGGAAGCTGTCAGCGAAATACGATACTTGATAACGTACACGTGCATAATATTCTCATCTAACAGCTCCCCTTTACAAAGAAAAGTTGAAGGTATAACTTCAACTTTTGGTTTAAACCGGACAATTATTTTCGGTTTCGTCGGCGGGGTCTTCTATTACTGGTCGGAGTTTGGGAATCCATCTGGATAGGATTTTCTGGGGGTTTCCTGGACTGGAATCTGCTCCCTTAGATTTCTTTATTCTTTTAGCTACTTTGTAGAAGGTAAATGCAGCTGCCGCTGCTACGATGGTGCTTATGGTTGCATACGTAAACCAGGATATATTTTTGGTGACGAAGGGTTGGTTGATGAGGTCGTCTAGGTCTCTAGAATATTGATTCAGCTTGTTGTTGGCTACGCTGAGTTCTTCTAAGTTGAGATTATCTAATTTAAGGGGTTTAAGCTCTGGTATTGCTGGTTTTTGGGGGTGAGCATTGCAGCAGTTGTACGGAACTAAAACTGGGTGTGAATTGTCTGTAACTTTACTTATTTTCATGGGTTCGGCTTGAATTTTAGTAATTCCCACAAAGGCACTACAGTCTGTTTGTAGCCGAATGACTGAATTGGTTTTTAGCACGATAGTTTTTGAATCGATTCCCGCACAACTAAAAGTTACATGTATAGGTTCGGAAACGATCACTAACCACGAGTTCGATTCCAGTCTTTGGACGTTGTACCCTTCGGAAAACACTATGGCACTCTGGCAGTTTTCCGGGACGCTATGAATGTTCTTAAGGAGTTGAGCCTCACAGGGTGCATTTGATTCTATTGGGTAGGCATATAGTTCGCAGCACAGCTTTTGGTTCGGGGTTAATCGCTTGCATGAGCTTAAGTCTTTGATCGGTATGTACATTAGGGAGTCGTCGTTCCGCGCAATATATTTTTGTGTAAATGATAGGATATGGTGAAACCCAGTTCTATCGTCTAAAATTGGGATTGGGTATAGGTGGTAAGCGGTATATAGTTGCTGCTCAACGAGAGGGATTTTTAATATGAATATTAAATCGGAGCGAGTTTGAAAAGCCTCTAATTCTATTATTTCCAGATATTGGGCGACGCTTGAAAGGCGAACTGGCAACGGCAGATTATTCTTAACAAGATTCTGTGAGATTTCCTGTAAGGATGTTATCAAATGATCGGGTGAAATTATTGATGCATGAATTATTTTTAGTCTAGCAAAAGTTATTGAGTTTAAAATGTCATTAAGGTTATCTTCAAGAAATATATAACTTGCCATTAGGTTTTCGCAGATCTCGAGAAACGATTGTTTGGCTTCGATAACCGAAATGCTATCATTAAGGATGTGAATGGCTAAATCGATAGTATTTATATCTTCGTTAAATGTTTTCTCGTCAAGTTGTAATTTCTGAATGGTCTCATTGAAATTTTTGATAATTGAGGTTGTTACGCTCATTTGGTTCTTTAGAAGATTTTCTGTCTGTAGTTGTCCCTGGTTAAGTCTATTAATGCTGTTGGTGAAGAATTCACCGTCGGCTGCGTCTAAGTTTCCGGTAATTGCCTTAAATATTGTTCCTGCACCATCGATTATTCCTCGTTTAGTCCTCTTAGTGTCTATAAGTACTTCGGAAAACTTAGTTTTGATAGAATCGGAGATTTGGGTTAGAAGACTGATGTGGGTTTGTACATCAATGCGAAAAGCACCGGTATCGTGAAATTTATAACCCGGAATAGGGTCAACAGTTTGTTCCAATGTCCTAAGGATTCGATTATTGTTCTCAAATGCTTGTTCAAGGGCTGTTAAGTTACGGTGAACTAATAACGTCCATTTGTAATTGGAGATTACAATTCGAGTTTCGTCGTGGTAGTAGATGCCAATAGTGTTGTTAATGGGTTTGATGTCTATCTGACATACCACTGATCCGAACAGCAGTAAGAGCCTGAAAAGGAAGTTAATTTTCAGAATATGGTTTTATCCGGTCGAAGTTAACTTTTGTTTGCTGGTTGGTTTTAAGGTTCTTAAGGGTGGCTGAATTAGTGTGGATTTCAATTATTTGAAATGGGCCATTGAATTTATTTTGTAGCTTGTCCTTTAGCTGTGATTCTTTTACATAAACTTTATCGCCGATTTTGTATTCCGGACGGTTTTCGGAAACATGTTGATCGTATCGCTCTTTTGCCTTCTGTTTCTGTAAATTTGTCTTTTCGCGGGCGATCTTATAATAACGAGAAATACGGTTATTGAGATCTCTAACGTACTTCATTATTAGAGCTTGTTGATCATACAGGGTTTCAGGAGGCCTACTTGAAGTGTGTCCATATATGAGTTCGTATGGGGTAAACCCATGGGTCTTGTTAACTGAGTTGTTGTATGCGATAACCGCATAGGGTAAGATGTTGAAGGGGTGTTCGTTAGGGTTCTCCAGTTTATGTATTCTAATCATGTCTAGTAAAGTCGAGTGAAATCGTTCTAATGATCCGTTCGACTGTGGGTGTCCCACGCTAGAGTAGGAAATTTTTATGTTAAAAAGTTTGCATAAGTCTCTCATCAGTGTGTTGTCGAATTCCCTGCCGTAGTCGCAGTGAATGCGAAGGGGAGTTCCATAATGTTGGAAATACAAGAGTAAGATGTTAGCGACGGTTTTCGCGGATTTATCGCTTATCGGATAAGCTTGAGAGAATTTCGTAAGTTCGTCCCTAATGGTTAGTGCATAGTTTTTGGTAGGAACTTCCAGGATGTCTATGTTTATACGTTCGAAGGGTGTCCGTGGAGTTTCGGTAATAACTAGGGGGCTATCGAGGTTTTTGCGACAGATTTTTGCTTTTTGACAAATTTGGCAATTTTTTATGAAATTATCGACATCTTTGGTTAGTCCTTGCCAATTGTACTTTTCCTTGATTCTACGGATGGTTTCGTTTATGCCTCTATGTATATTACTTTTCCCGTTATGGAACTGATCGAGGATTATAGGTATCCGCTCTTTATCAATCGTTTGCACGATGTTCTGGCAAACTTTCCATTTGATATCCATTTCCGAAAAGATAAACGATAGTACCTCTAATATAGGTAGCTCTAAGTTGTTTTCAACGCAATAGATTTCATTTTCGGTGAACACATCTTTACTATTATATATAGATGCGAAGAGAATTTCATTAACTATATCGGGGTCGGAAGGAAGTGGGACGATATAATACCGTCTTTTTTTGACACTTTTACTCGCAAATACATTGACTTTTGGGGTGTGAAAGTCGGCATTTTCCTCGAAAATGTCTTCGAGTATGTTGTGATTAGGGAACCTTGGGGAAATACCAGGATGTTTTTGTTTTCCTTGTCAAGTAGTTGGCAGTTGGACATTTGGATTTTGTCGTAATCTATAAGTGATATAGTTTGGTACCGTTCGACAAATGTTTTGAATTCCTCACAGATTTGTTGTATATTAGGGCTTTGTGGCTAGGGTTCTGAAGAGTCATCATCGGTTTCGTTAGTGGGGAGTACTTGGAAGGGTGTTAGGTGGTTACTCGATTGAAAAGATACATAATTGTTGAAGTGGTTTGCTTTGATGCGGGAAAGAGCATCTGCATTTTTATTTATTTTGCCAGGTTTGTATACGATTTCGTAATCGTACTCCTCGAGCTTGAGGCGCCAACGAGCTAATCGACTTCCGGGGTCTTTTATCGAAAACAGCCATGTTAATGGGCGGTGGTCGGTAACTAAAAGGAATTTTCGACCATAGATGATAGGTCTCCAATGTTTGACGGCCCAAACAATGGCTAGGAGTTCTCGCTCGATGGTTGAGTACCGCGTTTCGGCTTTGCAAAGAGTCCTAGAGGAGTATCCTATTGGTAGATCCTTGCCAATGGGTCCTTGTGACAGCACAGAGCCTATCGCAAAAGCGCTAGCGTCTGTGGTTATGACGAAAGGTTCATCGAAGTTGGGATAGACCAATATCGGTGTGGAAGTTAGTGCCTCTTTGAGTTCACTGAACGATTTGATGCATTCAGAGTTGAAATTGTACGGTACGTCTTTCTGGAGGAGTTTAGTCAATGGTTTTGATATTTTGGCGAAGTTCGGGATAAATCTCCTATAATAACCAGCAAGACCCAAAAATGATTTAATATCCTTGGGATTTTGCGGTTGCGGAAAGTTCACGATACATTCGACCTTTGACGGGTTTGGTTTAACGCCGTCTTTAGTTATTACGTGCCCTAGGTAAGCGACCTCCTTGCGGAGAAATTCGCATTTATCCGGTTGGATTTTGAGGTTTGCCTTCCTAAGTCTTTTAAAGACTTCCGTTAAGCGTGTAACATGTTCGTGTATAGTCGGAGAGTAGACGATTATATCGTCCATGTAGACAAGACAACGCTCGTTCTGAATACCTAGCAGAACGTTATCCATAACCCTTTGGAATGTAGAGGGCGCATTCTTTAACCCAAATGGCATACGAACGAATTCGTAATGGCCATTCTCGACTGAAAATCCAGTCTTAGGGATGTCCTCCTCTCGAATTTCTAGCTGGTGGAAACCGGATGCGAGGTCTAGGGTAGAAAAATATTGGCATTTTCCTAGCTGATCAAGTAAGTCAGAGATGTTCGGCAATGGATATTTGTCGCCTACGGTTAACTCGTTTAATTTGCGGTAGTCGATAACGACGCGCCACTTTTGTTTACCTGATGCATCGACCTTTTTGGGGACGACCCATACTGGCGAAGACCAAGGGGACGAAGAGTGCCTGATGATACCTTGGGTCAGCATTTTACCTATTTGGGATTTCACCTCGTTCTTGTGGATTTGGGGGTACCTATACGATTTTGTAAAAACGGGTTTTGCGTTGTTCGTATCGATAGCGTGTTTGACTTCGTTAGTGAATGTCAGAGCGTCTCCTTCAAGATAGAAGATATCTTGAAATTCTAGGCAGAGGTTAACAATCATCTCTCTTTCTTCGTCGTTAAGGTGTTCTGTCCTAATTTGCGATTGAACGATTTCGTTCCTGTCTAAATAGTCAGAGTCGGGGTAGTCTTGTGAGTTTAAGTTCAAAAGAAGATGCATTTGGTTCACTGGTTCTAACTGGATGTTCGAGAAATCTATAGTTTTGGGTATTGCATTAGCATTTATGATGGAGGTAAGGAATTCACCTTGCGAATTGACGTGTACAATAGCGTTGGGAATTCGTACTTTCTCGTTTTCTTGGGATTGTAAAATAGCATCGGTATTTGAAAGAATACATTTAAGTTTAAAAATTTTCTCTGTACGTGCTTCGATAGTAATTAAGTTGAGGGGAGTTTGCGTGGGGGTTCGTGGTTCACAGCTGAGTGTTTTTAAAAATCCGTTATTGGAGTGGTCATTGTCTTCTACTTTGTGAAGGAGAATAGTTTTAAAATTTGTAATTAGTTGTTTAGATTTTAGGTCGACTACACACTCATAGTGTTCCAAAAAGTCTAGACCTAATATTCCGTCGAATTCGATATCCAAGTCGAAAATGAAGACTTTGTGTGGATTTCGTGGGGCAAACGGGATCAAAGTAGATTCTGAAATTTGGATCTTCTCGTGAGTGATACCTTGTATGGTAACTCTCTCGGGAAATCGTTGAGGGAAGTTTTTGACCGTATTTTTTTTAAAAATGGAAATGCCGGCTCCTGTATCGATCAGAAGTTTAAATTTTCCTGTAGCATCATTAATATAGTATAAATTTTTTGAGTTTACAGTTAGGAGGGGCCTTATAGAAATGTTTGTTCTTCGAGATTCAAGTTGGGATTGAAGTCGTCGAGGTTCATGTTCTGGATCTGAGTTTGTATGTTCGATATCTCGTTGTCTGGCGGTTTGTCTATGTTTATAGCTATTTGAAAATTTTGACCAGATATTTCTGCGTCAGAAGAGGGTTCAGAATATTTATATTCATAGTTTTCATAATTTTGATTTTGGGGGTAGCCCATGTAGTTATTTAGGGCTTGGATGTCAGGATCAGAATAATCGTCTTGGCAATAATTAGATTCGTCAGGGTTGTCAAATTGGTCGTTTGTATAGTCATATGAATAGTTATATGTATCAGTTTGGTTGAGGTGGTGAGTTTTGGGTTGTTGATTTTTGTAGAAATTTGGATTTGGGGAAAAAGCGTTGCGAGGACCAGGATTTTGTCCACTTGTTGAGGGACGATTTTGCTGGGCGAAGTTTGGTCTAGTTTGGTTGGCATTTTGTTGAGGCGGGTTATGCCGAAACTGTTGATAATTGTTATTGTTGAAGTTTCTGTTTGGTTGTTGTTGTTGCTGTTGTCTCAGACGCGTTAGGCATTCGTTAAAAGTATGCCCTAAACGTTTACAAAATGAACATTGTTTGGACAAAGTTACTGGGTTGGGTCTTTTTTGTTGTTGTTGTATTTGTTGATTACGGGTGTTAAGAAATTTCTGATTTTCTAGATGGCTTAGCTGAAGTTCCCTTTTTATTCGAGAAACTGCGGTTATAATATTTATCGGATCGCTTGCTCGTACAATCTGTCCTATTTTCGGTTCTAGGCCGGTCAGGAGGCTATTAAGAGCCATGGATTCTATAAGAGATATCTGTGCTTGTTTTTCTTTACCTGTTAAATTTTGTTTATTAATTGCCGCATACATTTTGGCTTCGTGAGTTTGGAGTCTGGCAGCAAAGGTAAGAGGTGATTCATTCGGTATCTGCCTCATTCGTTGCAGATCCTGGATTAATGAGGAAATATCTCTGGCATCACCAAAGTGGTTTTCTAGGAGCGATTTGATATCGTCCCAGGTAGGCGGGTTGCGTGAGTTAACAAGTTCGGCGGCACGGCCTCTTAACTTGTTTTTAATATGTAAGGTTAGTAACGTGGATTGGTTGTCAACAGCCATACTATATGCTGTCGTACATGAGCTGATAAATGTATTCAGGAAAATCGGGTTACCATCATATTCGGGAATAATAGAGAAAATCTCAGAGATCTTGTATGGTTCTACCGTTCCCTGGCGTGTTTCAGGCATGGTTGCTTATAGTTATTTAGATATAAAATGAAATCGAGTGAACAATTTTCACGTAAGTGGAAAAAATAGTAGATCAAGGCGAGTAGTGAATGTAATTTTAAATTACCTACCGGAAGATACGAAATATGCAAGCATATATAAAGTGCAAATACAATATCTGAATATGTATAGCAATGAAATCAGCAATGATAAAATTTAAATTTTAAATATCCCTTAAATAAATATCAAGTGTATTGGTAAAATACAAAGGCAACAATAATTGGTGACAATAATTGGTGATAGGTTCCGAAGTGGTTCGAAATTTGCTTCAAAGGTAAGGAAAATTTCTTATTAACTTTAAACGATTGAACTGATATTACGATTTAAAAGTAAAAATTAAATAGCAATGTGGTCATTAAGTTTCAAACAATTATTGTACATACGTAAATGCTCTTGGCATGGACTGTTCTGCTCAGCGATGACTGGTTAGCTCAGTGCGTGTTCCTGGTCAGCTATCTTACAGTTATGTCCTGGTCGGGAAGTCCTCGTTCACAAGAATTTAGGAATTGCCACGTTTAGTTAGTCTTCTTACTTGATCCTTGTTCTAAACGTGTTGAACGAATCCTACTGACTGCGCCATTTTTATATTATTTAAAACACAAGTCACTTTTTAAAAAAAATTGATTTAATTAATACACAAAACAATAGTTGAAAAATACAAAATATAAAGTTACTTGAATGAAATGAACTATCTTAATGAATGCCGTGGGATGGCAAGTCTCGCATTTATAACATTTACTTTGCTGAATTGCATTCCCACGGTTTCAACGAATTCAACGGATCCGAAGGAAGCTGTCAGCGAAATACGATACTTGATAACGTACACGTGCATAATATTCTCATCTAACATATATATATATATCTGTATATATACCTATTAATTCCTGATTAAATAACAATTCTAATGCAAGCAATGATTCAAATTTATGTATATGTGTCCCTTCCATAACTTAAAGAGATCACCCACAAGATCTTGAACATTTTCAATAATCAGCCTAATATTAGAATTTCTCACAAATCTCTGAAAACTAATAATGATTTGTTCAGTAAATATATAAATTTGATTGTTACAATTGTTCAGGCACCTATATTGGACAGATATCAAGAATGGTTAAAAATTGAATAACTTCTCGTAAAAGCGACATAGAATTGAACAAAGATTCTTCTCCTTTAACTAGTCACTGTGTTGAGAATTGTCATACACGAAACTGATAACTCCAGCATTCTTGCAATAGAACTTCATTTTTGGAGATGGTGTATATTAATAGCTTTGATAATAATATAAATAAAAAACTGATCTTTTAAACCTAAACATTATATATATATATATATATATATATATATATATATATATATATATATATATTGTTACGAAATTTACCCAAAGCCGACCCTGTATCATTTCAGTACGACAACAAACGCTATAAGATAAAAAAAAACGATTCTCGAAAAGGCTCGGCAGCGGAAGGAGTGATGAAGCTTTTGACGAGAATTTTCTATTCTGGGCTTATAAAGAAAGCAGCCTCGATGGAGAGTCAGTTATACCGCGACGACTAGCGTATATGGGATTGTTATTGTATTTGAATCAGCTGTTTGAATGTAAATAAAGTTCTAGAAAAGTGACAGTGAATATTAGTTTTATAATTTTAAAATTGAACCCACGAACTATATTGCAATTTGGTGTTAGAAGTGAAGGATTAAGTGCAGTTAAGATCGTAATTTGATTTATGGAAACTCGTAGTATGGAAAAAACCGACGAAACTACCAAAAAATTATCAATCAGGTTACGGACGGATTAGACGAAAAAATAGCACAGATTCTAGAAAAACGTGACAAGAAGGAGAAACAACATCAAGAAGAAATTCAACAAAGGTTAGTAAAATCTTTTGATGAAAAACGTAAAGTAGAATTAGAAAACCTTGTCACTACGATGAAAAGCGAACAACAAAATCATGTTTCCACGATGGAAGAAAAACAACAAAATCTTGTTTCCACTATGGAAGAAAAACAACATAATTTAATTGAAGGATTATTCTCGAAATTTGTAGAAAAACAAGATCAAACTGAATTAAAGCGACAAAATGAATTTAAAATAACTGAAGAGAAAAGACAAATGCAATTTTAACAATTAATGCAAATAGTATCGCAAGTTAATGAAACAATTAATGAAAGAATGCAAATAGTTGAATCAGACATAAAAGAAATAAACGACGACATAAAGACCCTAAAAAGTAATGTGGAGACTCTTGAAATCAAAGTAGATGACATCGATTCTGTCCAGAACCAGGTGAAATTTGAAATAAGTGCTATCCAAAGCCAGGTAAAAGCTGAAATCAGTTCAATTAAAGACGCAGTACACAGTGAAGTACAAGATAAAGTGGAAACAGCAATTAAAAAATTGCAACAAGATTTGCAGAGAGGGAAATACCAGCACACCGTGAGTACCAAAGGTTCCGTTAGCAAACCACCCACATTTGATATCAGTTCATCTTGGCCCATGTATAAACGGCAATTTGAGGCCGTGGCTACAGCTAATGGATGGGATAATCAAGAAAAATCTACCTCTCTGGTAATTTCGTTAAGAGGTCCGGCCCTAGAACTCCTCCAAAGCATTCCAGTCGAAGAACAAGACAATTTCGACAAGATCATCGCCATTCTGGACAAACGATACGACAATCAATCCTTGAGCCAGGTATACCAAGTCCAACTGAGTGGAAAAACGCAAAAATCCGGTGAAAGTCTTCAAGAGTTCGAAGCAGAGATTAGACGGTTAGTTCACTTGTCCTATCCAGACCTACCAGAGGAAACGAAAGACCAGTTGGCCACACAGAGTTTCATAAACGGCATCAGAGATGTGGAAGTTCAAAGAAATTTAAGACTGAGTGGCGTCAAGAAAAGTAATGAAGCTCTACTTCGGGCTTTGGAAGTAGAGGCCTTCATGAACACGTCCAAGCCGAGGGTCCGAGCAGTTTCCTTCAACCAGGAAGAGTCTGAATAAAATATTAGACCGGTCACAAAGAAATGGCACCAGGGGGACATGTTACCGCTGCGGACGGACAGGACACTTCCAACGTGATTGTCGAGTGAGGCCACCTGAACGATCACCGACCAGGGGTAACCAACAAAACAGCCACATGTCCAGGGACCGTCAGTCAGTCAGCATAGAGGGGCGAATGCTGACTGTCCCTCCACCAGCCCCCAAAACGTTATCCATCCGGGGATTTTGCCGAGATAGCGGCAGCCTGGTCATCAGAGGCACCATCAATGGGCGAGCAGTTACCATCACAATCGATACCGGCGCCGCTGTGTCCATTGCCAAGTCCAGGGTCTTGAGAGCATTAGAAATTCGGCCAGTTAGCAATAACATCCAGCCCAGAACAGTCACCGGCGAGTCCATGTCAATACAGGGTGAGGCAGATGTCGTGCTACAGATAGGGGACACATGATCCGGCATAGGGTCCTGGTAGCGAATATTGAGGACGATTTTATTTTGGGAATGGACCTAATTAGCCAGCATGGATTTATGTTCGACCCGAGATATGATGTTCTTCGGTTCCTAAATGAGGAATTTGTATTGACACGGGCCGTCAACAGTTCAGTCACCTCCATAAAAATTGTGGCAAAGTCTTCAGCTAGAATTCCCGGTCGAACGGAACAGATTATTCATGGGCAGCTAGACAGCAATCCTGGGAGCTGCGTTGGAATGGTGGAGCCCGTACACTCAGCTCATGACTACTTGGTTGGACGGGCTATAGTTAAAACCGGACAAGATATACCAATCAGACTCCTGAATTTGTCCAACAACGACATCAGAATTGCCAATGGTCAAGAGATAGCTTGTTTCGAGCCAGTAGAGACCATAATCAATTGCGAAGAAGAGTACCAGACGTCGGTGGAAGAGACAGGGCCCGATAAAGAGTTCCTATAACAGTTTGCTGACCATTTGACACACTTGACACCAGAGAACCAGAAGAAAGGCAAGCAATTTATCACAAAACACTGGCAAATTTTTAACAGTAAAAATGGAACCACCGGTCGCACCAACATCATCCAGCATCGAATAGATACCGGAAAGGCTCAACCTATCAGAATACCACCTAGACGACTACCATTGGGGCAACAACAGGCAGTCGAGGAAAACATCGAGTCCATGTTACAAAATGGAGTTATTGAGCCATCCATCAGTCCATGGACTGCTTCTGTCGTGCTAGTTAAAAAGAAGGATGGAACCACCCGATTTTCGTGGATTACAGAAAGCTGAATGATGTCATGAAGAAAGACAGCTATCCACTACCCCGCATCGATGACACTTTGACCACACTAGCAGGCTCCCGTTGGTTCTCCACACTATACCTAAAAAGTGGATATTGGCAGGTTGGTCTACACGCAAACGACAGAGAAAAAACTGCGTTCTCCACCAGTAAAGGGCTGTTTCAGTTCACTGTCATGCCCTTTGGGTTATGTAATGCACCCGCTACATTTGAAAGGCTAATGGAGTATGTACTGAGCGGGTTAACATGGAGGACGTGCTTAGTGTACCTCGACGACATTCTAGTCATGGGTCAGACATTCGACGACCATCTGAAGAACCTGGGCGAAGTATTCTACAGAATTAATAATGCCAACCTGAGACTCAATCCGAAGAAGTGTTCCTTGTTCCAAAAAGAAGTAGAGTTTTTGGGCTACGTCGTGTCCGAGTCAGGAATCCGCACCAATGAAGACAAGATAGAAGCCATCCGTGATTGGCCAGTCCCCAGAGACAAGCATGAAATCCGAAGACGGAACAGCGAGAGGGTACCTCCATCAGGCAGATCCGAGTGCAGGCCAATGAAGACTGGACAACGGAGCAGTGCATCCAGGACCAAATGGCTGATCCAGACATCGAACCAATCTTGTCACTCAAAATGAGAGGGGCACCCAGGCCACGATGGGACGAGGTAGCTAGATACTCCAGCGTGCTGAAATCGTTATGGGCTCAGTGGGACTCTCTAAGAGTAGACAATGGAATGCTCAAGCGAGTTTGGGAAAGCGCTGATGGACGAGAAACCAAGTCCCAACTGGTAGTTCCGAAGAAAAAGGTACCAGCCATCCTGACCGAAGTACATGATGGAATTACCGGAGGCCACCTTGGCATGAATAAAACCCTATACAAAGTTCGCCAGCGGTACTACTGGGTGAATTACTTCGAAGACGTCAGAGCTTGGTCCGGCAAATGTGCCACCTGTGCCGCCAGCAAGGGCCCGAAGACCCGGACCAAGGGCAGAATGCAGCAGTACAATGTGGGCGTCCCATTTGAGAGAATTGCCATCGATGTCGCCGGTCCGTTTCCCGAGTCTGAGAGGGGGAACAAATACATTCTGGTCGCAATGGATTACTTCAGCAAATGGCCTGAGGCATATGCGATACCCAACCAAGAGGCAACAACGGTAGCGACGGTGCTAGTAGAACAACTATTGAGCAGGTTTGGCGTCCCGATGGAATTACATTCAGACCAGGGGCGTAACTTCGAATCGAATGTATTGCAGAAGGTCTGCACGATGTTGGGGACCAGGAAAACGAGAACAACACCATTACACCCACAGTCAGACGGAATGGTGGAAAGATTCAACAGGACCTTGGAACAACACCTATCCAAGGTCGTCAGCAATAACCAGCGTCATTGGGATGAGCATATTCCCCTATTCCTGTTGTCATATCGCTCTGCTATACATAATAGTACAGGCTTGACCCCAGTCAGGGTCCTATTCGGAAAGGAGCTGCGATTTCCATGCGACTTGGCATTTGGCTCCCCCGAAGAACCTCCCCAAGACATCGACGATTATGCCGACCAGCTCCGACATAACATGCTGGCAATACACGAATTAGCTCGAACGCAGATGTTGGCCACCAGTGACCGGATGAAGACGCGATACGACCTCAAGGCCAATTCAGTCGGGTTCCAGGAGAGGGACAAAGTCTGGCTGTACAACCCCCAACGGAGCAAGGGTAAATCCCCAAAGCTTACACCCGCCTGGGATGGTCCATACGAGGTGATCAAGAGGCTGAATGCCATCGTCTACCGGATCCGTCGAAACCCAAGGCTAAATTGAAGGTGGTTCATTAAGATCGACCCGCTCCCTACCATGGAGAGGATGTTTCTGATTGGGACGATCAGAATTAAAGGGGGGGCGTGTTACGAAATTTACCCAAAGCCGACCCTGTTTCATTTCAGTACGACAACAAACGCTATAAGATAAAAAAAAAACGGTTTTCGAAAAGGCTCGGCAGCGGAAGGAGTGATGAAAATTTTTGACGAGAATTTTCTATTCTGGGCTTATAAAGGAAGCAGCCTCGATGGAGAGTCAGTTATACCGCGACGACTAGCGTATATGGGATTGTTATTGTATTTGAATCAGCTGTTTGATGTAAATAAAGTTCTAGAAAAGTGACAGTGAATATTAGTTTTATAATTTTAAAATTGAACCGACGAACTATATTGCAATATATATATATATATATATATATATATATATATATATATATATATATATATATATAGCATTTCGATAATAAAATTTCAAAATCTTATCACTTCAATTCTAATCTAGGTTAATTCAAATTCACTAACTTTTTTGTGTCCAAAAAATTGGCAGCTTTCTTTTCCAATAATTTCTATAGTCTTCAACATAATTTTTTAAATGTAAAAATATATAGGTAATATTTTTTTATTGTAATGTAAAAATATTACCTATTACGTGAAAACGTTTATAATGTTCACTCTGTACTGTAAAGTTAATACTTTATTCAATCTTAACTAATGTAAGTTTTTATTACATTTTATCGTAATATTATAAATCAACTTTTGTGTCACTTGTAGTTTTTTTTACCGATGAACAAATAAATGATTTCAAAAGCTCTCAAAATATAATAGTTTCAAAGGGTAGACTTTTACATGCTGCAAGCAATAGCTAGACGTCGCTTGAATGACGCAAACGAGTACGAATCAAAAGTGAGCTGTTCTGTTCCTCTCGCAGTGCATTAGGTTTTTCACGAAGCTTTGTGTTCTCTATATTTATGTAATAGCTCTATCTATGGATATCATACACCAGGTGACGATGTCCCAATTGGACCAACATAGTTAATACGATTCGCGTTGCAAAATATCTCACTAAAGTATTTAAATTTCAATGCTTCAAACACTTCATCAATATTGAATCATTTTGTCGACGATTAACTGTTGCAGTTTTTATAATGAATTTCCGAAATAAAACAACCTTTTACCAGTTTTTTGTTATTTTTTCGGTAAAAAATTATCCAATCATGACTTATAAACACTCATTAAAGATATTTATGCTTTACAACTTGCCCATTGACAGCATAACATTTCGTTAATTACTCTTAACACGAACAAAAAATAACAAAAAAAACTTTTCTGAGCGTTTTTATTAATTAAATAACTTATGTCTACGAACTTACTGTTAAAAACTATTGTTGTCTATATATTGTTGGTGAAATGAATGTTTAAGTCAATTGCTGTTAAATTTTAATGTCCCAAATTGACTTCCATTTTGCTGTATAAAGAGGTGTAAAATTGGATCAACTATTCTATTTTAGAAATAATTAGGTAAAGAGAATGTGAAAAAAACCTCAAATTTGCCACATGTCTCTGTTATAATCCCATCGATGAAACGTAACTGATGTCAATATTTCACACAAAACCAAAAAGCAAAATATAAATATTAAAATATGCAACTGTTTACACTCTACGCTGTTATAAAGTATAATTTCTCTCCACACTTCATTTAAACCACCCTTCATTTACAAGTTTTTGTAACCTTGTTTGAATCACACTATATAACTATAACTTTACTGCGCCCCATGTTTCAGGTACCCCATATATGCAATTTCTATATAACAAAATTTTTCTAAAATTTTTTACCCACCCTGTATAATTATAACTCTACACCACCCTACGTTTCAACAACCTTTTATATGCAACTACTGATTTGCCACCATGTATCCTTAGAATCCTACTCCACCCTATATTTCAACCATCCGGTAAATGGAACAGCTTGCAGATCATTACATTACTTATTTATTAAACACACCTGTATAGCTGTAATTATACTCCGCGACATATATTTCACCGATCCTGTATATGCCATTGCTTGTGGATATAGAACAAGTTTTTAACCACAACATAAACTATAGTTCCACTCCATCTTATATTTCAAACACGCTATATAAACAACTGCTTCTAACATTTTTTCAATCCATTTCATACTATAATATTTTATGAACAAAATTCAAAGATCCTAACTCCTTACATAACACATTTTTTTCAAAGATTTCTTATCCTAACTATAAATATTCTACCCTTTTTCAACCACTTGGTATATGGAATTGTTTATGACCTACTCATTACAACTTTTTTAGACCACTCCGTATAATTAATTCCACTCTCTCTTATTTCAACCACATGGTATGTAAGCAGCTGCTTATAGGACACCAAATATAAGTTTTTTAAATCCAAAAATTCTACTCCGCTCTAAGTTTCCTATATATAGGACACCCTGTAAAATTACGCTCGTTATATAAGTTGATTTTTGTTAAATCGAAACATCTTGCATTGGCACATTCCGAATTTTGAATAAAAGCTAAGCTGATGCCAGTATCTAATATTTTGTGCGTGTAGTGGAACCAATTGAGTAATTGTATTACCCAACATGGTAGAAGTATTTTCGCTATATCTACCGGTTCTGTCTACTTAGGGAGATAAAATATCTACCAGATTTTAAGTCAAACTATAGGCTTTGCAACAAAAAAAGATTCAGCAAAATCAGTTCAGTAGTTCTTACGTGATGCCCGAACAAACAAACAAACAAATAAATAAACTAACAAACAAACAGACAGCCAAATTTACAATTTTATAAGTGTAGTAGCCGTTACTCGCGGTTTCACCCGCTTACGAAATATTCAAGCTTTCGCAAAAAGACTCATACAACATATAATTATCCTAAATAAAAAATGTTCTAACTTGTTTAAACCACCCTACTTAAATATAAATTCACCAATCCCGAATATATTTCACCCAAACTGGAAGTCATTATGGGCGACCTTATATTTTAATTTTATATTTAACAATTTTATTCAACGTTTTTTTTAATCACCTTGAATAACTGTAACCCTACTTCACCCTATATTGCAACCATCCAGTATATGCTGCTATTGTATTTGTCAACAAATATAACTATTTGCACACCTGACTATAACACTTCTCTACCCGGTATTTCAGCTATGCAACTGCTTATGGTCTACGCTGTATAACAATTATTTCTGATATTTTTTTAATCATCTTTTAAAGTACAATTTCTCTTTACCCTATATTTTAATCACCCTTTATATACAGCTTTTTCTAACATTGTGTTAAACACACTGTAATACTATAATCTTGCTTATCCCCATTATTCAGATATTCCATATAGTAGAATAATACAACTGTTCATGTTCTACCCTATATAACAATTATTTCGTAACTTCTTTAGATCTACCCTGATGAAAATATCGGTGGAACTCTTCGTCTGTCACAAATTTAAAAACACAGTTTTGCACCCTAACACCAAAGTTTTATTTAAACACTCACGCAAACTGCAACTGCTTATTGGTAACCCTATATAACAGTTTATTCAACCTTTTTTTAACTGCTTTGTACAATTAAGTCTACTTCCATCTACATTAAAACCATCCTGTATACACTGCTGCCAATTTGTCAAACATTACAACTTATTTTTTAACCATCTTCTGTAACCATAATTTTACCCTACCAAATATTTCAACCACCCTCTTGTGCATCTGCTTAGGGGCCACCAAATATAACATTTTTTAAACACTTAACTATAACTGCTTATGGACTATGCTATATAACTATTTTTGAACCACCCTTAAAAGAATAATTTGTCTCCACCCTGTATTTCAACCACCCCTTATATCCAGCTTTTTCTATAGTGTTTTAATCACACTGTATGAACGATAATTTTTCTTCGATCCGTGTCTCAGTTATTACATATATAACAGCTCATGTTTTCCTACAAAACAAATTCTCTAATCTGTTTAACTATAATTCTACTCCAGCCCCTATTTGAACCAGCTTGTATATGCAACTTCACCCTGTAAAACTATAAATCCACCAATGCCCAATATAATTCACCAAATCGCAACTGTTTGTTGGGCACCGTATATAACAATTTTTTCCAGCATGTTTTTGAGTCACCTTGTATGTATTACAACTACCCTTTATACCCTACTGCTTATTGGTTAACAAATATAACATTTTTTCAATAATTTACCATAATACTTCTCCACCCTATATTTCAACTATCCTATCTTTGCAACTTATTATGAATTACGCTATTTCACAATTTTTTCAACGATATTATAAGGTATAATTTCTTCATTTAAACCACCTTTCATTTACAAGTTTTTCTAACCTTGTTTGAATCACACTATATAACTATAAACTTACTGCGCCCCATGTTTCAGGTACTCCATATATGCAACTGCTATATATTTTATTTATTTATTTATTAACCATCTTTTACATGCAACTACTTATTTGTCACCCTGTATCCTTAGATTCCTACCCCACTCTACATTTCAACCATCAGGTAAATGGAACAGCTTGTAGCTCATTACATTACTTATTTTTTAAAACCCACTTGTATATCTGTATATTTCTCCCATCCTATACATGCAACTGCTTGTGGATATAAAACAACATAAACTAAAATTCCACTCCATATATTATATTTCAAACATCTTGTATAAACAATTGCTTGTAACATTTCTTCAAACTGTTTCATTATATCTTATCAACATAATTGAAAGATCCTAACTGTTTACATAACACATTTTTTTCTAAGATTTTTTATCCAAAACTGTATAAATATTCTACCCTTTTTCAACCACTTGGTATATGGAACTGTTTATAACTAATTCCACTCTCCCTTATTTAAACCGCATTGTATATATGCAGTTGCTTATAGGACACCAAATATATTTTTTTAGATTTTTTAAATCCATTTAATTCTACTCCGCTCTAAGTTTCCTATATAAAGAACACCCTGTAAAATTACACTCCTTATAACAGTGGATTCTTGTTAAATCGAAACATATTGCATTGGCACATTCCGAATTTTGAATAAAAATTAAGCTGATGCCAGTATCTAATATTTTGTGCGTGCAGTAGAACCATTTGAGTAATTGTATTATTACCCAACATGGTAGAAGTTTTTTCGCTATATCTACCGTTTCTATCAATTGGGGGAGATAAAATGTCTACCAGATTTTAAGTCAAACTATAGGCTTTGCAACAAAAAAAGATTCAGCAAAATCATTTCAGTAGTTTTTACGTGATGCCCGAACAAACAAACAAACAAACAAACAGACAAACTTACAATTTTATAATAGTATAGAAGATAGATACTAATAAATAAATTAACATACAGATTTTTAATTGAAGGAAGATTCTTGACCCAATACCAATATTCTTGAAAATAGTGATGTGATTTTTTAATAGCTATGGAAATATTTGGAAGATCTAATACGAAACACGTGAAACACATACAATAGTTAATTTCTCATGCTGTTTTCTGAATGATAGTTGTGGGATTTTTACTTTTATGTATTTATTGGAAATAGCACCGCAATACTTGTAAATGCTCTTAATTTCCAAACGTTTCGGGGTCTAGGTCAGATCTCGTTCTCAATGGCAATAAACAAATTATATGACAAAAACAAAATTTTAAAATTTAAAATATATATTTTTGAAAGCATTGTATGAGTAAGGTATGATTCAATTAAGAGAGAGTAAATTAAGAATGTACACTATTTACAGGGTAGCATATAAAATTCTAAGTATCAATTAATTATAAAATTTCTATCAAATTATGAGCATTTGAAAGGGTTATTTTCAGAATTTTAATTGGCGCTTCTAGGTGCGACTTTGTAGTATAATTGAGTTTTGAAATCATATTTTATGACCAAAGTCCCAGGCATCTTCACAAATTTTGGACTATTCAATTTGTTGTTTTTTAATATAATTTTTGTATTCATTTATTCGAACATTTAGAGATCTAGATGTTTCTCCTAAATAGAATTTACTATATATTTATAAGGAATATTATATATGCAATTTTTTGTATTTTGAGCTGGGTATTTTTTTGGTTTTATTTGTGATAAAAATGATTTTAGTGTATTTCTTGTTTTAAATGAGGTTCTAAGATTAAATCTGTTACCTTTTTTTGTCTTTCTGAGAGACCATGTATGTATCGTATGGTTACTGTAGGAATGTGGTTATCTTGGGAGTCAGTGTTGCTTGGTGAATTTTGGTATTGATTGTTACGGATTATTTGGTATTCGATTTTGTTTAACAACTTTATTATTACATTTTTCTGGGTAATTACTGACAGAAACCACATTTTTCAAAAACCTTTTTCTTCATTAAATTTATTAATGTCAGAACAGCTGGTTTTTGCTCTGTCATATAGAGATTTGATGCCACCACTTTTTGATGAATTTGGGTGGATGATTATAGTTAAAGTTGAGAGTGTTAGTTGTGAGTCGGTTTTCTGTAAACTTCTGTTTCAAGTGTCTAGTGTGTTTTTGTTACTAAAATGTCTAATAAAGATCTTTCTATATAATATGAGTTTCAAGGTTTCGTGCATATCATTTCTCAATGAGGTTTGGCAGGCAAGATATATAGATCCGGAACTGCTTTACTTCTCAATACCATACTTCGCTTGTTGCTTTCAGTATTCATCTGTACAAGGTTAACTACAAGGTATTAATACCCGTTTTCATACTGATATGTCGGAAGCCGAGTGTCCAGCAAAAAAGATTGTAAACATAAGAATAGGTAACCAATCGAGTCGTTTTTTGTCTCAAATTGTAGCTGATGGATGTGCCCGAAAAGTGGTTTAATAACTTGAATAAATCTAACATGGCGGATTTATTATGGCGATCAAAATTGCAATATGGTGGTCGAATTTTTGAATATCCACCAATTTGTCCCAAATTTGGTATGGGGGGTTTTCGGGTCGCTGATTACGAATTGTAACGATTGACAAAAAGCAAGTTGGCAAACTTTTTTTTTAAATGAACCGATTTGTAACAAATTTGCTCTACGTGGGATTTTGGGTTTGCCGATTACGCATATGCCGTAACGTTTCTAACATTTCCAAATTCAAGATTTTGGATCCAAAATGGCAGACTTTTTTTAAGTGAATTAATTGGCATCAAACTTGTTATACGGAGATTTCTTGGGTCGCCGATTACAAATCTGAAGTAATATTTTTTAAATTCATGATAGCAAACTATCGCGAAAAAGCAGTAACCATTCCGCTATATTGGTTCTTAAATTTTGCAAGCAGACTGGAATAAGTGGTTAAACTACCCCACCTGTATACCAAATTTGATACAAATCGGTTGTTTTAAATAAAATTGTGCGCCATATTGAAGCCGCCATTTTGTATTTGAGAAACTTGGAAATTTAACTTCAGCTTTGGCGACCTCGCAATTTTCTGTTCATCAAATTAGGTATAAACGGTTAATTTAAAAACAAATATATCCGATATACTGGAATCGCTATCTTGCAGTTTGCAGACTGAATAGGTAGATTGGGGCGCGTAAATGGCTGGTTACAGCACTGGCAAAAATGCCAGGATGAAATGTTGTCTAAAACACCTGAAACATGAAGTATTAAGCACAAGTTATGGTTCAAATTCTATTGCCCCAAGTGGAGGTCTTATCCGTCAAAATATGTCAAAAACTTCAAAAATTCCAAAAACGTCAAAAATGTCAAAAATTTCAAATACGTCAAAAATCTTAAAATTGTCAAAAATTTCAAAATAATGGAAATTGTGGAAATATCTAAACTCTCAAAAATCTAGTCCTTTATTGTAACTGAAAAGATATTTTACAGGGAGGTTTGTCTAAAACAGTAATTTTTGAGTTATTATTTATACGAACAAATGATTTTTCTCTTTATGTATCAATTCACACGTATTTTGTTCTAGGTAGCGTTAGTATTAACAGCATTTATAATTTATACAATGATACCAACTAGCAATACTTGTGGAGGGGGGTGTTACAGAAGCATGATGAAAAGGGTAGTTGTTGCCCAACCTGTCCGTCGTGTTGTACAACCAGTAATTGTCCGAAGACCTGTAAAACGAGTTATAGTGAAAACCGTCCAGCCAGTGATAGTACAGCCTGTTGAAACTGTTGTTGTACAGAAAGAACTTCCACCAAGAATAGTGCACGTGCCTGTAGTGCATCCACCTCCCCGACGTTCATGTTGTCAACCGTCACGAGGGACACATAGCGGTGGTTATGGATTTGGAGGGGGATTTGGATTTGGGTCAGGAGGGGGCGGCGGCGGTGGAGGAGGAGGAGGAGGAGGTGGTGGTGGAGGCGGAGGGAGTAGTTATTACGGCTAATATTATATATTGCCTTAATTATATCACAAAATATTATTTTTTATTACACTTTTACAGTGTTAACTTAAAATTTGTTTGTTGAATTTGTCCGTTAATTTATAACCATTTCAATATAATACCCTTATGCTTGTATCTCGTTGATAAATAAATTTTCTACTTTTCATCTTTTTATAATATCTTACACTCTTACACCAAATATATATATCAAAATTCTCCAGACATCAAACTTGTAATTGTTGTTATGATACTGACCTTTAATGAACGCTGAGTATATGTGAATAATAATATATAATAAATATTGATTTCTAAACCTTTTTGACTTTCATCAACATGCACTGAGAAAGACTTTCATTTGAAACTGTACTTATTTTATATTGGTGTTTTTCTAATACCATCATACAAAATTATTCCTTGAAATTAACTGACGATGAGGTTAACTTATTTAAAAATGAAAACAGAAATTAAGAGTATCGTGTAATACACTTTTGTCATATATTTGCGAGAAATCATAAGACATAAAACAAGAAAAAATACTAATGGAACTAGAATTTACAGATGGCATTAGGTAAATTTCGAAGAATTTTAAATCGTTTTTATATCATGCATTAACAAACATGTGATCTTTTTGGGGAAGATCAAAGCCAATTACCGAATCAATCAACAAAGAAGAATATTGTATATAACAGTTTTACAAAGTTTTACAAAGAGTAGTACCATAACGTGGACTAGCAATCTGCAGTAATGATGAAATTCTTGATTCTCAAAATAATAGAAATTATTTGGGAATTTTAAATTTGGTGGGAATACGATGCTTTCCTTAATTCGCATTTAGCCAAATATGATAATGTTGAGAAAGGAAGACATTTTTGTCTTTAACGATTTTTGAGGAACTTATTGAAATATTGGGAAGTAACGTTTTAGAATTCATTATTAATTAAATTATTCCAGCGAAATATTTTTCAATAAACGTAAATTCGCTACCAGACATATCTCAGACAGATCAGTTGACTGTAGTGCTGAGATTACGTCAAATGGAACAGTAGCATAGCGTTTTCTTACATTTATTCCTAAAGTAATACACAAAAGGGAAGAACTGGCCGCTACAATATAACATTGTTATAAAAAATGCCGGAGGCAAGTGTTACGATATGGGTCATCCCTGGTCAATTATACAGAAACATCTCGAAAAAACTTTATTTATGAAAAACCACAAGAGTCAATGCGACTAATCCCTAACAGGACTGGAAATATTTTAGAAAGATTTCGAAAATATCATCAAAATATTTTCAAAATGTCAAAATTTCGTAGGGTAAAATATCTCTGAAAAACATTTTATAGAAACATTTTGAAACATGAAAGATTTTTAAATATTTTTAAAATATTTGTCAATATTGATGATATTTTTTAATATATCTTTCAAATATTTTAAAAATGTTTTTGAAACGATTTATTCTGATGGTAAATATTTTAACAATCATTTCTAAAATATTGTCAAAATATTTTTAAAATGGCAAAATGTCGTAGGGTAAAAATATTTCTGAACAACATTTTGTAGAACTATTTTGAAACATATTAGTGGAAGATTTATTAAATATTTCTAAAATCTTTGTCAATATTGATATATATTTTTAAAATATCTTTCGCATATTTTAAAATACTTTATAAATGTTTGAAAAACAATGTATTGTTTACATGTAACATAATTGAGGTAGGTATATAAAGAAGTATCACAATTTATTTCACACATTAACGTATATTAATTAAATATTAATACTTCTAAATCTTACCTGATTGCTCCATTTAAAAACTCTTTCAATTTGACCTTTATAAGAAGAATTAGACATTTTTCTGAAGAATTTCCATGACGGCATCATCAATACTTATCAACACTTTTGTCAAATCATTATTATAATTGAAATACTTGAACTGCTGCAATATACATCTTCATGGAGATTTCAATTTAAATCAATATCACTATTTTCATTGGTATCATTGCCATTCAAAAATTTAAATTGTTTGTAATGTTATCTGGCATTTTGCTCTTTGTATGGAAATATGTATGCATGATTGTAATGGTTTTAATGTAGCCACAGAGTTTTATGTCTCATTATTATTATTTCAATAGAAGTAATAGCTTGTATCAATTTTTGACATTTTTGTCAATTTTTCTAACAACTGTAACAAATTCGAAATAAACGATACTATTAATGGCAAAGTAAAAATAAAGCAGATATTTCCGTACATTTGAAATTTTAATATAAATTATTTTATGGTTTGATAGATTTATGAAGAATTGTTAACCATTTTTTATTAACAAAATATTTTAATATATATTCATAACTCCTTTTTTAATGTTTTTTTTTTCAAAAATATTCTGATGTCTCACTCAGTTTATCCCTTCTCAGTGTTTTTGAAAGAAGTAATATCTACAAACTGATCAAACACTCTTCCTGCGTACAAACATCTGTATTGTGAATACTTGTCTGGTGTTCAATATTTGCCAAGAAACACAGTGAAAGAACGGCTTTATTAATACATTAATAACATCAAAATAGATTGACAATGATTCTGTATTGTAGAAACATAAGTATAAAAGTTAAAGGTACATACCATAAATACGATAAACATATATGTAAACAGGAAGACTAATTAATCAAATTATAGATGTGTGTTCTTCCTTATTCTAAGATACAACAGCAACAATAACTGCTATTGGCACTTTCTTCAAACTACTCTTTCTACATTTACAAACTTTACCAAATATCGCAACTTAATCCTGTTTTAGCAATAACTTTGAGTTAAGAAATAATAATGAAAAACTTGTACTTCATGAATTAAAATTATTTTTTATATAAATTAATGATTTTACGTCCTGAAAATAGTTCATAAGATGCAACAATTCTATCTTAAATGATTACTTCTTAAAGATGTAGTTGTTTCATCCTAAAGATTTATATGAAGTAAAAAATAATGAAAATGATCAAGTGTATATGTAAGAGTTTGCCTTCAGTGTGATTTATTTAAGAAACCTTGCAGTTAAACTGTTATTATTCGTATTAAAATTATGTAGCATGTAATGGATGTAGGTATGTTATGTATCTAAATATGTAATTAATACTTACTAGGCGTTCTTAGTTTTTTAGTATTTTCACGGACTCACCGTAAATCAGAATATTCACTTAATAAAATAAACAGTAATAAATTAATAAATAAATCCCAAGCTACAACAATAAGCGTCTACATATTCTTTGAAATGCGAAAGAAATATTTCTAAATAGTTTTTAAAATATTTCCGGGATTGATGTATTGATATGTAATACTTATCAAAATAAAAGATTTTGAAAATAGTTTACAATATTTGTAATTCTTTAAAATATGTTTTAGTGTTTCTGGGTATATTTTTACAACATTCATATACAATATTTTTAAATCATTTTATTTAATATATAATTATTTAAATATGGCTATAATGAATATTTTTCAGAATATCAATAATACTTCTTGTAACAAGAGTTTTGAAATATTGTAGAATTTAAACTTTTGAAGAAAGGTTTTAAAAATATTTCAGAATATTAATATAACATATAGTCTGGAAATATTTTTTGTTATTACACAGAAATATTATTAATATATTTTTTTGAAACTCAACTAAAATATTTTTTGAAATGCGGAAAAAACATTTCCAAATATTTTTATAAAATATTTGACACACTGATTATGAAATTTTTTAACTAAAGGTTCTAAAAATATTTGGCAATATTTTTATGTAATCTTTTGAAAATATATATTTTTTTATATTTCAGAAAACATTTTTAACACACTGTGAAATATTTTCATACAATATTGTAAAATCTTTTTATGAAATATATATTTCCATTTTTCAAAAAGTTTATAAAATATTTCAATAAGTATATTTGTTTCAAAATCTTTTAGAAATGTTTTGTTAATATTTGAAGAAAATATATTATTAATGTAAAGGAGTACCAGAATATCTGGGATCCCTTCATGTTTATGTTATCGGTATTTTCTAAAATTTCATTGATGTGTTTGACTGACACTGAATTCACTATTAAAAAAAATTATTTATGTTCTTTAGCGATAGACAAATAAACTTTAAATGTCGTTTCTTTGTTTTCCAGCTAATGATTCTACCTTGCGATAATGTAATTAGTGTTATTTAAAAGTGATAATTAAAATAAAATTTTGTTTTCCAGAGCAACACATAGTTTAATTTGTCGTCATAAATTCCTGAAAGGAGAAAAAATACGGGAATTGTCTTATATTAATATAATATAAAATATTTTTAAAGAATGTGTGAAATGTTTTTTCAATAATGTCAAATATTTAAATATTTATTTAAAATATTTTGTGCTGTTCGGGAGGCATTATCAGAAGATTACCAAAGTTTTCAGGAATCTTTGTAGTCTATTGCTGATTATTGGAAAAGGGAAAATGTAATGGCTGCAGGGAAGTTGCATCGATACAGCACAACACATGAAACATGTTGTTAACATTTTGAATTTGAATTTCTTAAATAATTATACAGAGTGTTTAAAGTTGCAAAAATCGTAACTTTGGCATATTTTGTAACTTTTCAACAACTTAATGAAGAGTCTTAGTGTCAAAAGTAAGTTTGTTTTATACGTATATTCAAAAGCTAATAAATGATAAGTTTATCTAGCCAAATGGACAATAAGTTACTGAGTTATTTGCAAAAAACTGTCAAAAATGCTCATAGTAATTGTTTAAAACGTTAAAACTGTCAAACTGGGCACAAAGTTTCAATTTTACAAGGTAAATAACTGGTAATAATCTCAACTTCACGGCTTTGAAAGTTTTCTCTTTTTTCCAGAGGGTTTGATTTTGCATAAAGATTACAATGCTCCCATTAATTTTTCAACCATCTGAAAGGAACACATTACTGTTCAAATCTTTTACTAAAATCCTTCATAAATTAATTCCTTTCGGTTTTGTTTTATTGTATGTAAATTCAGTTGGTATTCGGAATCAGGTAAATTTCCTGGTGGGAGAAATACTTTCCCATAATTTACGACTGCATATCAAACTGACATTCATTTTAAAATGATTTTCACATTGAATTATATATTATATTATTTTTTTATGTATTCTACAGATTATTTTTAGTTAAACGATTGTAATCAGGTATATAGGATAATAATTATTCATATGCAATTATATAAATGTTTAAATTATTCCAGCTTTTATTTTTTAATTAATATGCATAAATTCCCTGTTAATAGTCAAACTTAAAGTTGATAGCTCTGGAACGAGCAGCGATGGCTTCTTAATGTGTTAATGGTGTTGACCCAAGTTATATAAATTATAAAGTGAACATTTGAATATGCTTAATATTTGACGATATTGTTTTTCTAAAGATCCTAATTTAGTGCAATATATGATTCATTAATTCATTAAACTGATCATATCCTCATTTTGGCTCTAGGATTAAAAATCCATGGAGTCCTCAAGATTTCAAGGCGTTGAACACTATTTCTGAGGAAGAGAAGAAGAAAAATTTTGAACCAAATAAAATTATTTTCAGGTGGAATGGCCTAGTTATAATTTCATTAATCATATAAAAACGTATTGCAGTAAAAGTACAAAAATAATATTAAATACCTAGCATTATAATAGATAAATGATGGAGGTATGGTGCAGAACAAAAGGTAAGTTTTAACTTGTGTGAGTACATATATTATATATACAAATATACAAAAAAATACTAATATATATTTCTATAACATGAATATTTAAAAAAACTCAGTTCGATAAATTAGAAGAAGTAAAGGCTCCCTTCAAACAAAGTTTATTAGGTTTATTCGAAGCAGAACGTCAAAACAAACACTTTCAAAGTGAAACAAAAGCAAAGAAAAATTAATCGATGAACTAATGTAAGATTTGATATGGTTCTGATCAGTTTAAAACCTTATAAAGTTGAAACTTTTTACCAAGATTCAGTGTTCTAAGATGTTTTAAACAATAACTATGAGGGATTGAAAAATTGTTTTTTATATATTTTTTTGCGAAAATAACTCAATAACTTATCCAATAGGCTATATGAACCTAACACTTAGTAGCTATTAAAAATACTTATATGACAAACTTACATTAGATACTAAAACTTTAAACACCCCGTATAATTTACTGAGGAATACAAATTCCTTAAGAACACTTTTTCTGTATTAGCTATATACATTCTTCAAGAAAAACCTATCAAATACCTGTAAATGTTTGTTGCAAAAATAGGATTCAATAATTCCAAGTCCTCTAGTCTACAAATAATAATGGCTCATGTTCGGGAACATCATGCCCGAATATCGGGCCCCAAATTACCAGGCACCACTTTATAATAATAGACCAATCAATAGAGATTTTTTCGTGCAAAAAATACTATCAGGATACTGCCTGTGCCATCACATTAAGAATGATTTGTAGTGATAATTTGCTACCTTTTCCACTCGCAACTATGGTTTTTTACTTTATTATAAACAATTGAATCAAGAAAATTGCGTTTTTTTTTCGTTGCATGTTTATAAAATGAAAAATAATAAACTAATCTCAATGGTGTCAACAAGTGAAATGTAAAGCATACCAATGAAATGAGCCCAGGCTCGATCCGATAAGATCTTTAGTAACAGGGAAAAACAAAAAATACTGGAAAATTTAGCGGTTTTCTTTATATTATCATAACTCCGTCACTATCGAAGTTGTAGAACTGGGCTTGTGGGAACTGATAGTAATTGATATCTACCTTATGCGTGACTAAACCAGGCGCTATCGGTTTATTAGTTTTTAAATAATTGCGATCTGAAGTTTTTAGTCCACTATTCTTGCAGTGTGTCTCCATGCGACATGGATCGTCAAATATCAATTCAGAATAGAGATGTTGAAAGTAGAGGTATCATTCTACAATGCCTCTATTTTCATTTTTCATTAAATGTCTGTAAAATATACGAAAAAAGTTAGCAAAAATCACCAAAATTTGGTGAGCGTATGAATGCGTTCGAGTAGTGGGGCGAACACGGTTGTTGAGGGGAACTGCTAACAATAATTATTATTGATAGCATCTGTCACTCTGACAGATGGTGAAAGAATTTAATCGCTAAAAAAACTTCTATACAGAGTGATTTGTTCGATTTTATTATATCAAATGAGAACTGTTTGTTTATTAATATATTTATATGTAAATGGTTTGTCGTTTTTGCTTTAATTTGTGGATTTTGGGTTTACGGAACATCGAAAGAGAGCGGTCATTAGAAAAATTCTTACTTGTGAGGATTTTAAATATCAAAATCATCTATGTATGTGCCTCTACTATATATTACTATGCGCTTCCCCTCAGCAACCGTGTTTCCCCCACTCCTTGTATTCATTCATACGCTTGCCCATTTTTTGTCATGTTTGCTAACATTTTTCAGATATTTCACAGACATTTAGTGAAAAATGAGAATAGAGGCTTTATAGAATGACACCTCTACTTTCAACAACTTTTTTCAAAATTGACATTTGACTATCTATGACGCATAGGAACACAATGCAAAAATAGTGTACAGAAAAGTTTATATCATAATTGTTCAAAAACTAATAAACCGGTAGCGTCTAGTTCTGGCATACATAAAATAGATGTAAATTACTATCAGTTCTACAAGCCCAGTTCTACAGGTTTTAAAGTGACGAAGAAACGATTTTTTTTTAAATGCTACATTTTTCAGTATTTTTTGTTTTCCCTGTTACCAATGATCCAATCAGATCGAGCCTGGGCTCATATCATTGGTATTTACATGCTTTACAAATGACCTGTTGACACCATTGAGATTAGTTTATTATTTTTGATTTTATAAACATGTTAAGAAAAAAACGTAATTTTCTTGCTTCAATTGTTTATAACAAAGTAAAAAACCATAGTTGCGAGTGGAAAATATAGCAAAACATCGCTAGGAATCTTTGTTAATGTGATGGCACAGTTGGTATCCTGATAGTATTTTTTACACATTATCAGTTAATTTTTGCTCTATTGATTGGTCTATAATAGTATTGGCAAATGTCCACCTGGCAAACCAAAATCTCACTGAGTGAAGCCAACTGTTCCATTCAAACTGACCCCATTCCAATCAGAAGGGGTATATTCCAGGGAGACTCTCTTAGCCCGCTGTGGTTCTGCCTTGCCATGAACCCACTCTCAAACAAACTGAACTCGACTAATTTTGGGTTCAGTCTCAAACACAACAATGTACAAGTATTAAAGATAAACCATTTGTTATACATGGACGACTTAAAGTTGATGGCAGCTACGAAACAACAGCTGCATGATATGCTTAAAATAGTAGAAGTGTTCTCTAGTGACATCCATATGAAATTTGGCTTAGACTAATGCCGCAATTATTAATATAGTTAAAGGCAAAATAGAGCAGGGGCACTTCGAAATGAGAGGTGGCACCCCAACTGAATCTATGGGGGAAGATCATACTTATAAATACCTTGGAATAAAGTAGGCTCAACGTATTGATCACGTGACTATGAAAAAGGAACAGCAGAGTTTTATAGAAGGGTAAGACGATTGTTGAAAACCAAACTAAACAGTAAAAATCTGTTTCAGGCTATTAACACCTATGCGTGTTCAGTGCTCACTTACTCTTTCGGTATAGTTAAATGGTGCAAGACTGACATTGAACAATTACAACGAAAAGTTCGAGTTTTACTAAGAAAAGCTCAAAATCAACCCAAAGAGCTCTGTCGAACGTACAACTTTCCCACGGTATAAAGGAGGAAGAGGATTGACAGAACTAAGCAAACTATTAGATCAACAAATTTCTATTTTGCGCAGAATTTTCTGATCTAACAGAGTCATGTGCCAGGTTGATGGCTCAACACCACTGAGGCTGACACAACAACATGTCCAATTATACTATCAGACCACAGATCAGAAACTGCTGAAATGGAAAGAGAAGCCCCTTCATGAAAGACATATAAGTGACGTCAACCAAGATTATGTCGAAGTGCAGCGTCGAACTACTGGTTGATCTCTGGTCATATGTTTCTTGAAACGGAAGGCTTTCTATTGGCAATCCAAGATCAAGTAATCCAACTATGAAACTACCTAAAGTACATCGTTAAAGACCCTTCTATTAACAACGACAGATGCAGGTACGGTACGCTGCAAAAATACTGCACCAGGAACTAGCACTGAAACTTAAATTATCACAGTCGGTAAGATTACCATACTATAATTACATACCAGAAATTGTTTAGAAAATAACAACTGCAAGCTGTACTGGGACTGCACAATACTGACCGATCGGACTGTTGCTCACAATAGACCAGATATAGTTTGGTAATTCCTAACAACAATAATGTAAATATCAAGCAGGCTGAGAAAATAACCAAATATAGAGATTTGGAATTTCAAATAAAGACTCAGTGAAACATGAACAACACACGAACTGTACCAGTTGTTATGTCAACAACAGGACTAGTCCCTAAACATCATTAAACAATTTAAAATACCTCGGTCTGGACGAACATCTTTACACAAAATGCAAAAAGCCGTCCTGTTAGGGACCGCCCGGACGGTCAGGAAATTTATGGGAAACTGCCGTCACGAATCCAACCACGGGCCTGAAAACCTGACAAGGGCTCCCACAGAGCTAAACCCTTTGATATCTAGGATATCTGGGGTTTAGTGAATTTCCCCTAAAGGCACTCATAGCGTGCCTTAGAGGGAGTGTGATGCCATACATTGTATGGTCAAAGTCGGGAGAAG